>BGPR01044392.1:0-12626 GCA_013235015.1 Araneus ventricosus | reverse complement strand
ATATACTAAGTAATAAGTAGCATATTAGGAAACACTTTATTGAAATCGCTTTATAAATTAATGTACCTTTAATTTTTTTTGCTCAAAAAATAATTGAAATATTGACTCTTCTTGGGACACGTGTCCAACCTCTTTCAAGTAATCAGAATGGACATCCAAATACCTCTAACACAGCTGATTATTATAAAAGCGAAGTTCCAGAGTTCTAAGAAACAAAGCATTTGTAAAGAAATCAAAAATAGCGAAAAGATTTTACAAAATATTTTAATTTAAAAACCAAAACTGGTTACGATAACTAATGTTGAATGACATATCAATCACACCATTTGGTTTTAAATTATATCACTTACTAAAATTTCAGAGTGCTGGTATTCGCATTTTTAAAAATTAAAAGTTCCAATGCATACAGAAATGCAATATTGGAATATGTCGGGTCAAGACATATTAATTTCATGAATGTTTGGACATATTATATAATTCGCCAAATATTTTACAACTAAAGTTGCATCACTGAATCAAATAAACAATTTGCCCTTGTTCATTGAATTAGTTAAGTGTTCAATATAATAACAAATTATATTGCATTCTATAAACTAAAACTCTTCTTTATTACTGTAAATAAGGAATCTCCTGTTTACCGACTACAAAATGGCCGTTCTTATTATATGAGAATACAGTGTCAAACTCAAACATGAAATAACATTTTTCTTTCTACTCTTTTTTTAAACAACATTGCCATTCCAGAAACAAACTTTCAAAACATAGTTAAAGAATATTAGCAATGTATTACAAGGAAAGATTGAAGTGGCGGTGATCATAGGCGGAGAATTTTGAGACTTAAAGATCTATTTTCTTCAAGATAAAAGCTAATAAAATAATAAAAAAATGGAAAAAATCAGTATTGGAATTTTACTATAATGATAAATATCTGAAGAAATGCTCCAAGTAAACTTTTTAACAGCGTATGCATCAGCAGGGCCGCGGAGGGGTGGTGCAGCCTGTGCCGGGGGACAGGGCGCCGAGTGTGTAAGGGGCGATATTTCCTAATCATAAATTTGAAAATTCGCGCGCTTTCTACGGATGCCGACTGGAACACTATAGAGAGGAAAGCCAATGGAAGCCGATTGAATAGTGGTAAATGAAATAGATTAAAATATTATTTTGTCTAATATGCAAACCATTGTGAAATAAATAATAAAGGAGTATAATTGTCGGATTGTCTTCATGGCATAGTTAAATCATTTACTATAATTAAATCATTTATTACAGTTAAATCTTAATTATCATAGTTAATAATTATAGTTAAATCTTTTAGCATATGTACCAATATGCGATATATACTAGGGAGGGGCGCCACAATAATTTCGCATACTTAGGAATACTCAGGAGTCGGCCCTATCTATCAGAGACGGATGTGTTAGCTCTCATGAAACCATGAATGTCAAATAATAAATTAACTAACTACCTGTTTATTTAATAGGTGTAGCTTTCATAAACGGAGAACGATGGAAAGTTGTGAGAAAATTCTTCTGTTGGCCATGAAAGAACGCGGTACAAATTCCCTTAAAAGTAGCATCGCCGGTCCATTGTGCGATTCCATCAAGTCGACCATCGCTGACTTAAAAACCAAGAAAGGAGAACCTGTCAACTTAATTGAACTTTTCACAGTCAGATGTAACACAATCCTACGCCTTGCTTTATTTGGTGAAGTAGGAATCACAGAGGAACAGTTTTAAAAGTTCAACAAGTTCTACGCAATACAAATAGAATGCATAATGAGTATCCTTTTATGTGGAACCTTCGCTAAGTAAGCGACTTCCAAATGACACATTTCTTTTTTTTTTTCAACTCATTTAAGCAAAACTCAAATTTTCTTTAAAATTAAATAGCTTATAATATATTTATTGTCAGTGGCGTTTTGGGTGTGGAACTGTGTTTAATGCGTATGCCTGCGCTATATCGCGACACCCAAGTGGCGCCTCGTAGAAAATTATTGCGATCTCAAAACCGGTCTTCCATTTTCAGATTCATCGAAATTGGTAAGAACAGTTAAAGAAAAAATCACTTAACTGAAAAGATATCATTAAAATTTGCTAAATAATTGTATTTAATTAAATGTATTTTAGTTTAATACCAATTTGTTCATTTCGTTTCCTTTATTAGAGAAATCTCGAACGGATAAAGTTTAAGCAACCCTGCTGTATGCAACTCAGAAATATTTCAGTTTACCATAAAAAACATTTTTATAGGAAAATCAGAATACTGTAGATTATTTAAGAATTCAAATTTTAACGTTGTATAACTGAATAATAGTTCTAGAAAGATAAATGGAGATTTTTATAATTTCAAGACATTCTAAGCAAATGTCAGAAAGTATCAACGCATTTGCATCTGAGTACCGAAGACTTTAGTAAATGTTTTCAGTCTAAATTTAAAAAAGTCACGTATTACATGCATTTGTCAATGTTCCATCACCAATAAGGTTGAATAGTCATCTAAACGTTGACCAAAATCCATGATAGAGTACCGTTTTGTTTATACACGTATCTTTAGACTCTGAAACTTGAGTTCAAATTTTTATTCTTTCGTTATATTTGAACAACGAATAATTTCTATCTAATGACGGAAGAAACTGGTTTTTTTCTAAATGAAAGATATTTCAACATATGCTTTAGATCGTTAAAACTTACTTTTTAGGTCTATTACTTCAATCTTTGTTTCAAAGAATATGTAAAGAATTTTCTTAAAAAATCTTTTAAAGGTTTGGTTACGAGTTATAATATTTGTAACATTTTTCTTTTAGATATTTTACATTTCCTTTTATGCCTCACAATTCTAAAGCTCTGAAGGCTCACAAAAAGATGTCGAAGTTGCTGTGTGACATTATCAATGAGACCCGTGAAATTAATTCAAGACATAATCGATGAGCACAAGACAACTTACGACGAGGAAACTCCTCGGGATATCATTGGCGAATATTTCAAAGAAAGGGACAAACGACGAAGCAGAGGAGATCCTACCGCAGAGTATTTCACGGGTAAAAGAAATTTTAACTTCAAAGGTTTCAGCGTTTCATCCGTTGATTTTAGTTTAGTTTAGCTTAGTTATATCAACGTCCCGTTTTGAAGTATCAAAAGGGAGATTTTGGGAAGGACCTCGTCATTTTGAACCGCAGTCAGATGACGGGGAAGACACCTGAGTTGGTACCCCCTCTCCAAAGCTCCGCATCACACCGGTGGGAGGACGTTTGATCCCCTACGTATGATTTAACGTGCAACAGGACCCATACACGACGGATCTTCAGTGGAATCGGGTTTCGAACCTGGAACCCTCCGGCCACGAGGTGACGCCTTATCACTAGGGTTAGTAATAAATGATGGGGAGAGTAGAAGAAGGGGTTATGTGAGAAATTTGTAGTGTCGAGGAATTCAACTTCGAATTCTTTGATATGGTACTTTTCAAACGGAAGTATGGGCTTGCATATATTCCCGCCTCTAGCCGCTAGATGGCTCCAGCTGTGAGTGCTGACATTACATTGCCACACCAGGTACCAACTTCAAGGTAATCTCGAAATGTAAACAGGTGTAACGTAATCCCTTCTTCCACTGACCTCTTTCCCTTTCTATCCAGTTATCTCTCTCTTTAGCTATCTAGTTATACAGGATCATTATAAAATTTGAGCAGCGTATGGAAATGCTCTTACTAGACTAGCATTCAGGAAGAATTTAGCTTATCGTGATTAAATTTTCTGACTCAACCCAAATCCTAATAACGACATCTTGTTCATTCTAATCTTGAACCAACATTAAAAGTCATTGGATGGGATCGGAAATCCATTCATCAGAATAACAAACAACAAAATTAGTATGAAAGACAAACTTTGGAATGTATTAAGTATTTACAGGACTTACAGCACGAAGTGACACACTCCTCGCAGATTGTTATTCATGCAATTAATATTGCTGTGAATTTCTATTCCATTAAACTTGTGTTGTACATTTCACTTATTGAATCCTTTTCTTTTACTCAAATCGCTTTCAAAGAGCGTCCTGTAGCGGTCACACTTTGCATTTGCGGCCCCTTGTACTATTATAAAACTTACTTGTTTCTGTATGCCTGACTATCGTTATAGTTTGCATAAGGACTTTTGAATCATCCTGTATATAGTCTCCTGAGGTTATTAAAGTGGACTGAAATAATATTTGTTCTTCAACATTACATCTAATTCTCATCCCGAAATGGGGTAATTACTATTGAGAACCGAAATCAAAAAATAACCATGAAGCATGATTTTTTTCTCATTTTGAAAGTAAATAATAGTATTCAGTTCCAAAAGACAGCTTCTTGTGTCGAAAAATAATCATTTCGTCGAAATAAGTATCTACTTGTAACATTTAACCAAGATTCAACATTTAGCTGTAGATTTATCTCATTAAGTTTTATTCCAAACTACAAAAAATGACCTAAAGACAAAAAAAAAACACTCAACACTTGCTTACTCCTCACTGAGTTTATTAAAAAATAATGATTTGATGCTCTGTTAAATTCTGCTATCGCTTTGAATCCTGTAGTAAGAAAAGCCTGAATGCGAAAAAAATAAATGTATAAAAAAGTGGAATCTCTAAGATAAAAAAAATTGGTCTATCTTAACATTTTACAGTTTTTCTATTTGAATGTAGGTATGCTTATTTAATGTGCAAATATCCAATGCTAAAAATTTGGATATTTGTCGAAACGAATTCTTTCTATATTTACTTTTTCAAAATAATTTTTCTCGGGGCTGGTCCTCTGATTATGCCAATGAATTTAAAATGTACTATAAACTATAAATTAAATATAGAAAACGCAGACTTTTAAGTGAAAAATTTTGAGTTGAAGATATAAGTAAGAGATATATTGAAGAAAAGAACGAAACACTGATTGGATGCACCCAGTAAAAAAAGCTTCAGCTGAAACTCGTAAATGTCCGAAACTAAAATTCATTTACAGGCATTTTTTGCGAAAATTCCAGTAGTTTCCATTACACATATCATAAAAAAAGAAATCGAAAATTGCCTTTATTGGAATATGAGTTTTGGATATTTTCATTAACCGAAGAAAAGGAATTCCCGTTCTAATACATAATAGTCTATTGTAAACAAAAACTTAATGAAGGAAAGTTTCTCTAAGTGCTTATTTGAAAAGATGTTCCCAAAATAAAAGTTACATTTAAGTCTCGTATGTGCGAAAGGTGAAATATATTACACTTTCATTTTCATGTGTTATTGTAATTTGCCCAGTAAACTGACAATTCATTGGCCGCTATCTTCACTGGATTCTCAACATAATTAAAAATCACCATGCTGGTTAAAGTAAGATTGTTGTATATGTACTGAAAGAAACACCATGCAAATAAAAAAACATGTGCTTTGTCAGAAGGCCTTCATTCGAAGTCATAAAAGTCCAACTTAGTGTTTCAGAAGCACTTGTTCCCTTTTATGTATTCATTTTAATGCTTTACAGAATTTCCCTGCTCAAGTTTCAGAAGTGTAATCTTTAAGTGGTGCTTTCACGTTGGCCGGACAGCATTTATTGCCTGACGTAAAAGGATACTTTAATAACAGGAAAGTATCATATTGCATCAGACGCAAAAATAAGAGAAATCGCCATCAGTGACCTCCGTGGTCGGATGTTTAGTGATGGAAGGTTTTTGTCTGGCACATTTGGTGCGAATTTTAATAACTCTCGCCAAGGGAAAAGGGCCACATTTTGAGCATATTTCGGTTGCTGCCGGGCTAACGAAACACGATCTTTTAATCAGTTTTTGTATGAAAGTTAGTTTTTAATGCCTTTTAAAACGACAATTGTAATGCTTCTCATAAAATGGCAGCTCATCTGATTTCGAGGAAAACATCGTTCAAAATATTTTCAAGCGTTTGTTTGCTCTGTGGAGCAGTTTTAAAAATGAGAATCTTTGTGTTCTTTATAATATTTACTTATTCAAATTTTATTATAGAAGAAGCCACTCTAGGTGGATACAGAATCCCCAAAGGAGCAATAGTGCTTCTCGACTTTTATTCTTCCCATCATGATCCAAAAGTGTACGAAGAACCTGAAAAATTCAATCCATCTCGATTTATCGAAGGAAAGAGGAAGGCAGAGTCTCCAATTTTGTTTGGAATGGGTAAGCATAAGATAATACTTTAAGAAACTTAATGCATTAAGAAACTGAAATGTAAGAAATGTGGCAGAAACAAGAGCGAGATCCTGCAAAATGCAAAATTAGGTACTCAGAACATCGATTATACAGTGTATAAAGAATGCGAAAATGCGATGGCAACGTAAGAAATACTTCGCATATGTAGTAACGAAATCTAAAATGTTTAAAACACGCCCACCAGTTTTAAATTACTATCAGAGGTGTTCGTGAATATTAAGAAAACAATGGTTTCCAAAGTATCCAAACCGTTATATACCTCCCTGTTCGTAGAGCGTAGATCGCTCCTGACATATGTTTAACTGCTGAATCGAAACTGGACTTAAAGAAAGATTCTGAAATAAGGCTAAAAACTTAAGTTCTGAAAATTTTTGGAGAATGTAATATTGACAACAATTGTGCTATTAGTTGGCTTATATTTCAAAATGTTGCTTGATATTCAATATATTCAGATTAACACAGTTTTCAAAAGCAATTTGTAATTGTATTCTTGTACAAAATGCTATGTAAGAAGCAACAAAACGATAGGATGTTTTATTGGAAAATAATGATTTTATCATGAACGAAAATAGCCAATTAAATAATGCAGTAATTTCTCTCATTTCATTTTACATTTTTCACCTTTCAGGTAAGCGATCCTGTTTAGGGGAAGGCTTCGTAATGATGCAGACATTTTTGCTTTTGGTTACATTAATACAAAACTTTCAACTGACATTACCTAGAGAAACAAAGAAAATTTCTTATGAAGAATTTATGACCGGCAATTTACTTATTTGTGCTAAACCAAGAACTAATAACTGATGAACAAGAGTGTTTTCTGTTCTGTAAGACCTTGATAGTAATATTATGTTTATATGCTTTTATTTTTTGAATAAAAAATTAAAAACCTATTTATGGTTGAAAAAAATATTTTCAAGTTATTCTGTGTTTTTTTTAATTTGAAAGAAATTCTTGAATGAAGAAGATTATGATTGTTTTTCTCAGAGCCTTCTTGTAATCTTACCTTTCTTGCCTTAATGTTTGAAAGTTATATTTTTACAAAATGCATTTTCGTTATAATTTGCGCTTACTGATTTGAATAGTTCTGTTGGAGCTTTTAAAAAAATACTCGATACGGCAATTATCTTGAATTTCATTCAACAAATGAATGATTTCCATTACATGCAATAAATTTTACAAATGAATCGAATGGAAAGTCAAAATCTTTTGTGGTCAGTTTTTCTGCTTATAGCTACCATACCAAAACCTGTAATGATAAATTAATAGGAAAAAAATGCACATTTTAAAATCAGCCTCATTAAAGAGAATGAAAAACCTACCTAACTGAATAAAATTGAGTTGCTTTGCTGATTTTATGCCTCCCACCTTTAACTTTCACATATCTTTTCCAATGGTTTTAAAATCATCTTTAAAAATTAAAAATATATACTGAAATAATGGATATTAGATTTAAAATCACAAAATTCACCAATTGAATAAAAATCCTTAAATCAAAAGTTTTCACCAGAATTTTCTTCCTTTTGATATCCTGTAATAACAGAGCGCTGCTCAGGATTCTTCTTTAGCAATACTAAATATATTATTTAATATACTAAATATATTATTTAGTATATTAAATAAATCGTCCAATAAATATACTAAATATATTATTTACAGGAAGAGATACTATTGCTATAAAATTGCATTTTCATTAAATGAGACTCTGAAATAAAATATAAATTTTCGAAATAGATTCTGTCAAATGTTATTATAAACGGAAAGTGAACATTTTTAAAACTGATAAAATTAAAATATTCTCTATTATGAATCTTCCTCGCCGTTTAATATGTACCTTGCATACGTTTCGATAAGTAGAGGAAGCGAGTGCTAAATAAATAAATAAACATCTTTCCGGGAAAAGCATAATATAAGAATGAATTCAAATCACATCAAGAATCTCATCTCTATAGGGTTGTCTCCCATGCAAGCATTCTACAAGGTGTCCACAAATTATTACCGGAATTTCCCTACCCCTTATCTTTTGTTTAATAAGATGACAATAAGTAATTTTACACATTCATAAAGCACAAGTCGAAAAGTTTTTAAATAACACAAGAAAAGTTAAGAACTTGCTCCATGGCAAGCCTATCGCGGCATGTAATCTATAGACATTTGGTGTAAATTGACCTAAGTTTTGATGTGTTGCTAAAGGCTGCTACAATTTTTGTACTAAATGTTTTTTTTATAATTCACACCTCTTATATGCTTGGTTGTTTTGATTTCCATCAAGATAATTTAATACTAGGCTGAGGTGGCCTAGTGGTAAGGTCTCGACTTCGAGACCGGAGGGTTTCCGGCTCGAAACCCGATTCCTCTGAAAACTCGCTGCACGCTAAATCATACGTAGTGGCCAAACGCTCTCCCACTGGCGTGGGGCGGAAGTTTGGAGGGGTGTGTGCAGGTTTAAAGTCACAAGGTCACAAAACAAAATCCATCGGGGAAAGTCCCTGTGAACTTGAGAAGAGTTCATTGCTACATCAATAAATTCAATGTTAGATGACGCATAGACTTCCGAAATCTGACGATGAGCCTGGCATGTTTGCATCTAACTCTTCACTTATTTCTTTTGGTCTGAATCTATCAAATGAAAGTCTGCATGGCTAAATATAATTTATCGGAAGCATAAGTTAGCTAGACTAAAGCAAATCGAGTCAAAAAATGACTGATCTGAGCGTCTGACTGAGGAATAACATGAATCCTCATTCCAAACATGAATCAATTAATTGGTAACAGTATTTACGATAGGGTACAACCATAGAATGATATAATTTTGAAGATCTCATGCTGTATTTCTTGCTCAAAATCTACATTAAAAACTATTTATTTCAGTAAGCAGCACAATGTATTATTTAAAACGGGCCATTTGCAAATTATATAAATTAATTTGATTTAAAAGTAACTGCATATGATAAGACACTGATACTCTTCCTTATGCTCCCAAATGCCAGTTTATACATCTCTATCAAACAAAAGCATCTTGCTTAGATGTCTGAAATAAAAAACGCGAGATACAGTGGATCAAAAATTAAAATATGGAAGTTGGAGATATTAATTGAATAGCATAAGATGTCTTTTCCATTTATGCCTAATTATTTCCAAAAATTATATACTTTCTCCCTTAAAAACTTAAACTATTTTAAATCTGATTAAAGAATTCGTGATTTGTAATATTGTCCCAGCTTGTTTTGAAAATATAGTATGATTAGCTTGATTTTTATTAAGAAGAGTTACATTACTACATTAGACAATACACTTTTCAAAATCACTATTTTTATTTGATTCATATTAATCCCACCCAAAAAAGACTTTTAACATTGTCGATGAGGGAAAATTGGCAGGGCCAAGTTGACGACATCATCATCTTGGACAAAGTGCTTTTTAGTGTTTTCTTTTTGAAGAATACATAAGTTGGTTTTTAGTTATCTTGTATAATTTTCTTGAGTTATGTGATCCACTATCTGTTCCATCACATGTTGCACGGTGTGAGACCTACAGAAAATATTTTAATATTTTAATTTTAATTTAATATTTTAATAACAAGCTTAAATTTTTAATGAAAGAAATGTCGGTTCAGAAAGACACACAGAAAGTGGAATAACGTTTAAGGCAGCAAACACAAGAGGTTAGGGTGCATAAAAGGAGTTATTACAAAGAAACTGAAGATTGATTCCTTTAAAAAGCCCAAACTTCTGACACTCATGACGTCAGTTCAAACTTTCAAAGAAAAAAATGAAACCTCCATATGAACATAAAGTTACCTGCATGTTATAAAATCTATGTTAGACTTCCATCAGAAGATTAAATAGAGTGTCGCAAATGCCATACATGGTGGCCCTCAGGAATGAGAAAAATTGGTTTCGAAATTCTGTAAATGAAAAATACTGGTTTGAATTATATTAATTTTCTAAAAGTTCAAATTTTAACTAAAATCACCCTTTCATTGCATGCTAATCAAGAAATAAATACTTAAAAACTTTTAATTAATTAGTGTTCTGCCTTAAATTTTCTAAAAAATAAAAATGCATTGAACTTTTGTCATAATCTTCATCTTGTTCCGTGGGCGAAGTCATCTTGCCCCGGTACCAGGACAAGTTGGCACCTTTGCTTTGCTTATTTTAAATGGATAAATAACTTTGATAATATTGAAATAAAAATTTCTCAATTTAAGTACAACGCAACAAAAGGTCAGTCTAATAATATATGCAAAGAAAAAAATTTACCTCAAAACCGAATTTATTAAAAATCGTTAAATGTTAACATCGCCATTTTGTCCTAACTTCCCCTACTTCAGTAAATGAAAAACAAAAGTCTTGTAAACTTCATTTCATGATTAAGTTTTAGTTTTAGATATATTAATATCCGGAAATATAAAAGATATTATCTCAATAACAAAAATTCCTCAAGGCTTTAAACAAAAGAAGTTGAATTTCCGAACACTGGTGTTATCATTTTTCTGATATAAAATCGAGAGAATACATTTACGTTTCTAACGAGGGGCGGCGCAGCTGTATCATATCATTCCGAGTAGTGCAAATCTGTAGTATTAAAGATCTATTTTGCGTCAAAAGTAAGTACAAACTCATTCAATTTTCTAAAATCTAGTTCAGGATATACAAATATTTTTATTTTTAACTAATTATTCAAAAGAGAGTATTTCCTCTTTTACAAGACAATGATTTTATCATTTTGTCTTTAAAATAGTATTGATGCTTACTTAAATAGTAGTTCAAAACAAAATAACATTTCTAAATATGTTTTAATACTTCCGATGGTTTTCACAATTTTTATAAATAAGAAAAAACCATGCCAGGAAAAAATTTATGATAGCAAAGCAACTTTAGCACCTATTACTGATTGCAAATATGCTCTTAATTTCAAAATAGGAATCCCATATTTACATTTAACAGAGTTGCAGTGTTTAATAACTCGATTCCAACCTGAAGTTCATCGTAAAAGTTTAAGATTAGAGAAATATATTAATGGCAATTTGTAATTTGTTATTCAAGCTGTTTTGGCAGAAAAAACAATGGTTTACCGTTAATTTCATAGAAAGCGTCCACAGTGTCTCAAGAAAATTTATTGCAGAAAGGCTTATGCAATCTTTTTACTTTCTCGTATACGAAGTATACAAAGAGAAAGTATTGTAATCGTCAAAAAATTCGAACTCGAGATTTTGACGAATCTCCACGTTTTAGACCTCCCTGAGTCCGAAAAACACAATTTTGGAATTATGTCTGTTTGTGTGTGTGTCTGTGAACACGATAAGTCGAAAACTATTAGAGCTACGGGAATGAAATTTGGTATGTGGTCTTTAAACATAATTTGTAGGTTTCTATCAAATTTTGGACAAAATCCGTCAACGGGAAGTCTGTCTGTATGTTCGAGGTCATGCGAACGCTATAACTCAAAAACTTGAAAAGCCAGATGGATAAAATTTGGTACACAGTTTTATCGTCATGAATGTAGGTCCGTATAAAATTTTGGGCCAAATCCGTCAAAGGGTTGACTGTCTGTCGGTCTGTATAATCGCATACTTGTTCAGTTTTGAAACTAACTCCCTGCGCATGCCTACTGGTGCGTATTGGAGAGAGAACGGACGCTCCGAAACTTGGCAGTTTGCCAAAAACCAATTCTGGAGCGATTTTGTAAGGAAGCAAACATTTAGGGCGTCTCGCCAGGTCCTGTTGCGCAAAAGAATGCGCAGGGGATTTGAATTTGTTTTGATCCTTCAAACCACGCGTGGTTCCAACTTTGGTTTACTTGCGACGGAAGTTTATTTGACGTCTTTTATTATTCTAGTTTTCTCTACATGTGTTAGGAGTATACGAGAAAGTTTAGGAGAGACCACTCCCGCTGGTTTAGTTTTATCGGAAGCAATCTGCTTGAAAGCAAAACACAACTTTTTAATTTCAATCGAAATTAATAAATATCTTTGCAATACGTAAAGATACGACAGTTGAATAAACACATGGCGTAAAGAATGTTTGGTATACATCGCATTAAATGGCATAGTATTAAAATTAGTTCGCAGTGTTTTCTAAACGATTTCTAAAAATATGTTTCTTACAGATTGATTCGCTTCCATAAGTATGCAGGTCGGCTGGATATCTAGTATAGTTGATGCAGTGCCATCAACTTCACTCGCTACGGCATCAGCACTCTGTATTATAACGATAGTGTATTTCATCTTCAAAAATAAAGGCCTCCCTCCAGGTCCTACAGGTCTGCCGTACTTTGGATACTGGCCCTTCATAAGGAACGCTGATTTACATTTGCAGCTAGACGCCTTCAAGAAAAAGTACGGAGACATCTTCAGTTTTACATGCACTGGACGGCTCTACATAAATTTGGGAAGCCACAAAGCAGTTCGCGAAGCATGTGTTACTAAATC
>BGPR01044391.1:0-12626 GCA_013235015.1 Araneus ventricosus | reverse complement strand
AAACTATTAGAATACTTTTTGGAATCCAAATTATAGAATACTTTTTGGAATCCAAACTATTAGAATACTTTTTGGAATCCAAACTATAGAATACTACATGGCAATATAATTTGCTGCAATAAATTTTACAGTACAGTATATAACTTATAAAGTACTGGCCTGTAATAAGAAGTCAGATAATAAGAATTGACATAAAAAAGATGTTTTAATGGTGTGGAGAAGGTAAGAAGTGAGTATTTACAGAACTCCGGCCAATCCGATATTTTATTTACCATAACCGTCCTTCCGCCATATTCGGTAGGCCGCGGTTGCCTAGTGGTAAGGTCTCTGCTTAGGGGCCGTTTCGAAACCCGAACCTGGAGCCACTGAAGATCTCTCGCGTATGTGGGCCTGCTGCACGCTAAATCATACATAGGGGTACAAGCTTCCGCCTGTTGGTGTGGCTCGGAAGCTTGGTTTGGTTTAGTTATATTAACGTCCCGTTTTGAAGCAACACGAGGGCTATTTTGGGACGGACCTCGTAATTTTGAACCTCGGTCAGATGACGAGGACGACACCTGAACTGGCACCCCCCTCTCCAAACTTCCACGCCACACCAACGGGAGGACGTTTGACCACTACGTTTGATTTAACGTGCAACAGGCCCCATACACGGCGGATCTTCGGTGGAATCGGGTCTCGAACCTGGAACCCTCCGGCCCCAAAGCCGAGACCTTACCACTAGGCCACCGCGGCCCTCGGAAGCTTGGAGAGTGTGTGCTAGTTCAGGTGTCGTCCTCGTCATCTGGCCGTGGTTCAAAATTGCGAGGTCCGTTCCAAACTAACCTCCGTGTTGCTTGAAAAGGGGACGTTAATTCAACTAAATTAAATTAAACCACCATATTAGGCTGAATAGTCGAGAGTGTATTGTATTTTGATTTCTATAAAGCTCACAAATTATATAATGCAGTTACAAAAACCTAGATATGCTTTCCTGGGAGGAATTCAAACTGTTAACTCGTTTATCTGTGTATCATGAAAATTAGTGCAAGTCATTTTAAAAATCGATTTATTATTCACAGCTTCACTTACATAGCTCGATTATCGACATAACAGGATGAATAACGAAATGAAATCTGTCTTGGAAGAAAACAAATGAAACAGACACATTTTGGAATATATATTTCCTATACTGGTTTGAGAAATTGCCATCTGGCTTGCCATTGCAGTAATTTTTTTCTGTTATAATTTTAGAAGAAATTTTATCTACAAAATTGACTGGGGCATGATATGGGTAGTGTGAGTGATGTTAACTCATGTTCCCATGACGCACGTACAATTTCATTTTGGAATCTACCATGTATCTTGCTGGATGGTGACGTCACAAGACAACGTTAAGTAAAAGTTAATTAGATGATAAGAACATAAGCAGTAATGCTTGTATTGAGACTGAAGTGGTTTGTCTTCATACAAATATCACAACTTCCATTATAAAATTTAGAAGCATTGTCTGTTACTGCGCAGATATGTAGAACATTTCTTCCAAATTTTGTTATTCCTCAACTGCATTAGCGTAGTTGGCTGCAATCTAGCATATTCATGAAAGATGGAGCCCCTTTTCACATTGGATTGTGTGTTCAGCAAATTCTAACGCAACATCTTGCACTATCTGATAATTAGCCATGTATTTCCTTGCAGTTGGACACCGCGTTCCCCAGATCTCACTTCTTATGATATTTGATTGTGGGTTATCTGAAGAGTGTTGTTTACCAAAAAAATTTGCAGTTGGACACCGCGTTTCCCAGATCTCACTTCTTATGACCTTCTTGTGGGTCATCTGAAGAGTGTGGTTTACCAAAAGAATTTTGATAATATATCCACCTTGAAGGATCGCATTAAGTTGCAAGTCGTAGAAATCAATGTTGAAGTCCTGCTCTCTGCGTTAGAGCATGCACTGCGAAGAGGGCATTTTTTGGAACACTTGAAAGTTCAACTAACTCTTAGAAATACTTATATCAACGATGCCAAGAAAAAACTTGTAGCGATAATAATAATTTCTGTAATTCTTCCAAACTAATTGACTAGGTCAACCACGTGTACAGTGTCATATTGCAGTTGTTATAGAAAATAAGAATGATTTTTTTGTTTTTTAAAAAAATAAATCAAAATCCCATGCTCCGAATGGTATGCAGACCAAGTATGGTTACATTTTGATGTTCAGATTGTTTACAATCGAGATTGAAACACCTCACGTTATTATATGGCCACCCTGTATATTACGCTATATTTTTGTCCTGAAATCGGAGAATTATCTGTAGTTAAGAGAACACTTGTTATCAGGGTTTTTCTTTAGAATTTGTGGCATACGGTAAGAACTTCGTCTTTTATTGCAGTGGTTGAGAAAAAGATCCCCAACTTCGAAAAATAACGATTTTTCAGTTCAAAACTGTTATTTTCCCAACAATACATCAAACAGCTGTTTTCCAGTTTCAAAAGAAGTGAAGTGAATCTAACGGATGAAGATTAACGCCATTTAATTTGAAATAAATCTTACCATTTAGACTTCTTTCTATTGGATTTAAAAATATAATTAAACATATTTCCAAAAAATTCCTCTGCATTATTACTCGCAAGCACAAGTATGTTTCGTTTTATAGAAAAGAAAATGCTAATTTATGTTCTTTTCAGAAAATTAAAAGACTTATTGAGAAGAGCTGCCCTTTATTTTTTTTTTCTTATTTAAGAAATTAACTTTGTCAGAAATTTTATTACATGATTTAACTAACTAACGATCTATATTAAATGAATGGGAATGATGAAAAGGGCGTGAATTGTGAGAATATTTCTAAACCTAATTATCGTAGTTAACGATTTGGCATATAATCAGCAATTGTTGCGTCGATGCGGATTAATGTAATTAAACTTCTTTTCGAATATCTTATCTTAAGAGTATTAAGCTCCTATCGACCTATTCTCTCAGGCAAATGTTGCTTCTAGGCAACTGACTGGATGATGGTCTGCTACTTTGTAAGTTTCATTAACTAATAAAGCTATAGAATAAAAATAAAGATATAGAGTTAAAAACTACATTCTTGGTGTCGTTTATAGATTTATCGTGCTGCCATCTATGAGGGAGAATTGCAAATTTTTATAATTTACAAATTTTAATTTATTATTCTTGAATGCAATAAAATTTTGAAATTTAAACAACATCATATTAAAGAAGCATACATTCCGACTATAATGATGTGTAACTTATATGTGTGGGATTTAAAATAAGCCCAGAATAAAGCGTTTCATAGTAACACAACAGATTTTGGTTGACGTTTTTACATATAAGAGATGATTTTTAGAAAAGAGTAATTAAGTTCATTATATTAATCTTATTTCTTTATTCAAAAGAACTTTCTTTCTGATAAAGAAGTTTAAAAAAATACATACAGAAATCGAAGAGCTGAATTTCCCAGAAAAGTCCCGTTTTTTATTATTCGGAGTCTATTTCCGTTCAGATACCTGGAAAAAGAAAGACTTCTAAGAACTACTTTTAAAAAATTATGCGTTTAGTAAAAACAGTATTGGATTTCTGTTTAATTAGATCATACTCCCTAGAACATGGTTGCATGATTACTTACAAATTATTTCTTTGCTAGTTGTTGAGATTTTTTTATTCATATATGCGATATTAAACCAGAAATGCCTTACTAGGAGATGAAAGACTCAATTAAATAAAACTGAAGATTATTTCTTAAAATTTTTAATTTGAAGTCCCTAATAGAGGGGAAAATATCAGATTTCCTGTAATGAAATATTTATCAGTGTTTTAAACACTTATAAAGGTTTTATGTTTTTAATTTCGTTAAACTTTCACAAAATATGATTATGAGAAAGGAGGAAACGAGGTATAAATAAAAATATAGCGAGACGCATAATTTTGTTTTCTTTGATATAGAAAAAGAAACTTTAATGAAAGAAATTATTAGCTTCCATCTTTTTATTGATTTACAAGAGTGAAAGCTTTTTAAAGAAATCATTATAAAGAATTGCAATACAAATCATTTCATTAATTTTTATGAAAGAATGTATCTGAAATGAAATATGTTTTTATTTTATATGATCATTTAAAATTAAATATGTTAAATCTTGAAAGATATTTTGTTTTGTTTTTCAATTTATCTTAGTTTATTTGATTGTCTAATTTTATTTTATCTGTTATATCGTGTTTGAAATATCGTCGCTCAAAGTGCAAAAGGTTGTAGGTCAAAAATTCCAGTTGGTTGAAATCCATTACTTGGTACCCCTTCAAATCGCCAACGGATATTTTATAGGGAAGAGTGGGGTAAAACCGGGTACTCTTGATTCTGGGGCTATTATTTTTCTTATCAAGCGGACAGATACTGAATTATGTACGCTCTACTTGTAAAAAAATGGAACCGTCATAGTGGCGTGTTGTAGTTGTTGAACTCACTGAATCTGCGATGGTTTATTTGTTTTAAGACGTCAACTCTCTAATGTTTGTTTGATTTTAAACTATTTTACTTAAAAGTGATTACAGTTATAAAACCTATATTTAGTCAAGTTTATTATACGTTTACTAAGGATTCACACCCTATCAAACAATAAGGATTTACTCCAATAATTGCGCGGTTCTATTTCGTTTTTTTATTACCTCTGCACTTGGGGTAAAACCGGGTACTCCAAGTGGAGTAAGACCGGGAGAGTCAATATTCATGATTGTTAAGCTGAAGACAATAAAAACACATCAGACGTTGATTGTTTATATTTTAATGATGTATTTTCTAATTTAAATAAAGAATAAGGGTTAATTCAATGTAAAAACTGTCTAAGATGTGCACACGAAAACTGCAATAGCGGAGAGGAAGAAGACAACTGCTTTACATGTGAATTTTGTAATTAATATTCTTAAATTGTCATATATAATAAAAATAATTGCAACTTTTCCGCTGAAAATCGAGATTTCCTAATTTCCCGTAAAGTTAACATGTATACCCTGTTTTACCCAACTAGTGGGGTAAAACCGGGTAGAGTTTTACTTTTTGACTTTTTTTAATAAAAAAAATCATTGGCAAAAAAGTAATCAAACTGTGACTTTTCTAAAAAAAATATTGTCCCCTGATAAACAGTGAATATTTTAATAAAATTTGAGAGCTTTATGTCGAATAATTTAGTTCCAAGAGGCCTTCGAATCTTAGCTACCCTGTTTTACACCACTTTCCTGTATTCGTCACTGCAATTGAATGCCTCTTCATTGCATTATACCTTAGCAGCCATCTTGTTTTCCAGCATTGGCGATTTAGCATCTCTTGGCGATATGAAAGGATACCATTTGAACTAAATAGAATTTTTGCCATACAACTTTTTGCACTTTGATTGACGATTGTTTTATTTCATTATGTTGTCTATTTAACACCCTCACTTTTCATTTTGTTTACAGACATTAAAACACAAAATGACTTTTCTCCAAATTTTGCCATAGAAATGGCAAAAAGAATTAGTTTTAAATAGAAACATGATATTTGCTTTTTCATGGTATTGACAGATTCCATAAAATTTCGAAGATGAAAGTATTCAAGGTAGCTTGAAGGGCATTATTTGTTTATAAAGAGAGCAAATAAGGGTTTCCAATTTCTCGCACATGTACAGAAAGGTTAGTAATTATCGAAAAATTTCTACTTTTAAAATTTGGTGAATTTCATCCATTCATGATTTTCTTTATATTGATCATTATTTTATGTTTATCTTTTGCTTAATCTGAATGAAGCGTACGTGTAAGATTTATTAGAAATCTATTCATTGAAATGAACCTTACGTTCTGATTCGTAGAAATATCGTTAAAATATTACATTAATTTTAAATTTTGAGTAATGACAAGAAATGTTTTCAGAATTCTTTATTTAAATAGTATCTTTAGTTGTGCATTGTTATAAATTCAAATATATTTTAATTCATTATGGATATTTTTCTCCTTAGGATGGAATTGTCAATACAATGAAATCTATTTGAAATTTAGGGTTATAAATATTTTTTCACAAAAATATTGCAAATGTTCTTTTTTTCAATTGTCGCTCTCTTAGTAAAGGGATTTTTGTACATACACTACTGAAAAAATTAAGAGAAAAATAATTGTAAAGATATACTCACAGGTATTGCAAATTTCCAAACTTGTGGAATACCATTTCTCCAAGGGTAGATATTCCAGCATTGTTAAATATTCTAAATAAAAAGATAGTACATCAAGATAAATGTAAGCTAATAATTTGAGGATTGATGATAAAAATTCAGTCAAGGTGATTGAAAACTTAATACAAAATATAAAAAAAGTTAATGGGTAAAGTTTAAATACCATATGTAGTTACTATAAATAATGGTAGTTCAGTTTTGTTCTTGATAAGTGAACGAAAAGAAATGGCTGTTTTATGGTAGTTATTCTCTAGTTCTTGCAGTTTTATTCGAAAATAACAGCAAAGAAGGCCTATCTCTATGTGCGACAGAATAACGCAATTCAGCTTTTATCCGCATTGATTTTAAATGTGGATATTTAAATAACTTTATTCTTAATCCATTATCCATCCATTTGAGGATTGATTATAAAAATTCAGTCAAGATGATTGAAAACTTACAAAACATAAAAAAAATTAATATGTAAGTTTAAATACCATATGCAGTTACTATAAATGTTGGTAGTTCAGTTTTGTTCTTAATAAATAAACGAAAGGAAATGGCAGTATTATGGTTGTTATTCTCTAGTCTTTTCACTTGCAGTTTTATTCGAAAATAACAGTAAAGAATGCCTATCTCTATGTGCGACAAAATAACGCAACTCAGTTTTTATCCGCACTGATTTTAAATGTGGATATTTAAATAACTTTATTCTTAATAAAATTATACGCGCATAATTAGTTTGGTCAATCTATCGATAAACCCATTTTTTGCTTAATTTTGTTTAAGTAAAAAGATGATAATATTATTAGATGATTAACATGAATATCACTATTTTAGACCATTAAAATGGTCGCGTCGAGATTGATCCGCTGATCAAAGGACAGCTCTTCCTCGAGGTGGCCGCTGATTGGTCAAAAGTAATGAAGTCCAAGGATTCATAACTCAGTCAGTTTTAGTCGCAGTAGAGAGGAAATTTTTTGTTTCGGAATACACTGAAAATGATAGTAGACGACAAACATGTCAGTCCAATACTGTATTTTATTTTAAAAATAGATATTGCTATTATTTAATTCTGATGGAGAAATGCCTGATTTTTTATCTTCATACATACATAGTCACATATGCGAAAACCTTTTAAGCTATGTTGAATTGAATTAAAATTTGATTGTATTAATGACTTTTAGGGCTGATTAAATATCAACAGAATATGGTTGTGGTAGATTATTGGAAACCATCTACAGACATTATTAAAAAATCATCCGAACTTTAAATAAATTTATTTCAAAAATAACTTCTCTTGTTAACTCTCTGAACCCGGTTAAAGAGAGAATTCCATTGCCTCAAAACCTGGAGTGAATTTTTGATCACAAAAACAGAATGGAATCGTCGCGTTCTTTACAGAAATTCCAGGAGGTCGACACCTATGGTTAAGCGATCAATTCTCAACAAAGAAAGGAACTGCATTTTTCCTAAAAAAATTCACCCAGGTGCCCGATCGCCTGAGTCCGGTTACTGTCGAAAGGGCCGTTTGAGGCGGGATAGGGCTCATAGGGTTAAACCCTTCTCATACAATGGGAAGTCTGATCGGGCATCGGATTGCAGAATTTGCGATATTTAAATATGCAAATAAGTCGAAGTAATAATTAATGAAAAGGACAAAATTCACTTGAACATTCTTTAATATCTTATGTGCCCTTTACGGATTGAAACATCAATAAATGCTTCAAATAAGATGGGTCATCTAATTAGGAGGTTAACCCTTTATTTTACGACGGTACTTAATAATACTACTTTAATCACTCTTATATCTTCGTTATTTGACAGATTTTCTTGACAGTTTTCGCAAGAACTCGAACAATTTAGTTTCGGCAGCAAGCAGTAGATGGCAGCTGAAGGCAGAAATTAAATTTTTAAAATTATCAATTAAATTAATGAATCTATTTTAATTAATTAAAAAAGTTTTACCCACTTTCCTGGAGTTATTCTGCACCAAAACTTATCTAATGATGCCAAAATAAAATTGAAAAGTTGCTGATAAATTAATTCGGTAAATACCTTCATATGTCAGAAATTTAGAACAACTTTCATTTCTCAACTTAAGTTTTCAATCCATATGCTATCTATATGTAGGATGCTTGCTAAAGTCATGAAACCAAACCTAACTTCAGAACGACGACAGTTACAGTCATAAAAATGGTGTCTACTTGTAGTAAAGTAGCTATGCGATGAGACTACTAATCAACTCGCTGGAGAATTTGGAGTTAGCTTGTCTTTTTTGAAAACGGTACGAGATATGGGAAAGAAATGTTGTAGAGCATCATCTCTTTGGTACGAAAAGATATCCTGCTAAAATCAGGGATAAGAAGTGAACTTGCGAGACGTGGGTTTATTTGGTCCTCATTTCTAGTTTTTGATAGATTTTGTAGATACCTTGTCTTTTATTTAACAGATAGATGATCCTAATAACAAGAAAGTGCTACTTTGTTTCACATTTCGTGACGTCACACTTTTGGAAACAGCGACCGAACATGTGTTGTGTGTTTCATGTGTTATCTCATTGGCATTAATATGCACCAGAAATAATTTCGTACTAAATCAACCATGCTCAACAGCTAACAGCTAACGGTAAGAGATATGGGATGCAGCTAACTGGCTTGCATCCCATATCTCTTACCGTTTAAATAAGAGCGTTAACTCCGACTTTTGCCTGTAAGTGGCGCTGCAAATGGTCTCACTGTGTAGAGCATAGCCACTTTCCAATGCTTAGACACACCATTTCTTTGACTATAGCTGTCATCACTGTGATGTCAAGGGACTCAGGGCTTTCGTGCATATGTTTCGATAAAGCTCGAAAGCCGTTAATGTGCACATTACCTAGCTAATCTGCAGATTAACCGATTTGCTCCGTTAACATGCGGAATCAAGAGTTTTTCGCATTTTACCTAGGTAATGTGCACGTTAACGGTTTGAATATCGTTAAGTTCAGAAGTTTATTTCTCTCATTTCCTTTCAATACACCTTCCCCCTCTCCCTCCACTTTCAATTACAGTTTTTTAATTGATTGATGATTGATTCTATCAACTAATTTGTTGATTGTTTGATTGTATTAACTTGATTCTTTAGATATCGAAAAATAAATAAATAACATTAAGTTAATTTAAGCTTACAGGAACGTTGCTGTTGTTCCAGCAAAGATCTTATTTTCACCTTAACGAGTGCCTAGTAGGTAATGTGCAGATTATCTAGGTAATTTGCAGATAACCTAGGTAATTTGAGAAATGAAACAGTTTTCTGCACCTCAACGGATCACCCTAGTTAATCTTTACATTACCTAGATAATCTGCAGAATAACTGATTTCTGTACTTTCGAGGTAACAGATACCCTGAATATGCAGGTTTGGGCAGTGACATAAACAGGATATAATCATATTTTTCCTTTGCTATACTTTCAATTA
Organism: Araneus ventricosus; assembly: GCA_013235015.1. Taxonomy (NCBI): domain Eukaryota; kingdom Metazoa; phylum Arthropoda; class Arachnida; order Araneae; family Araneidae; genus Araneus; species Araneus ventricosus. The sequence goes on along the minus strand of BGPR01044391.1, from coordinate 3,012 downwards.
GGTCAGCTTTTAGAAAAAAAAATATTTAACATGTCCTGACATAGACGTAATACTTGTTGACTAGTTAAGGAGTTTATGCGCGCATTAGAACGATATCATATAAGAGCTAAAATGAATTTTAGTTCCTACCTGGGCTTCAAGAAAGGTAAAAGATACTTTTGTTACTTCTACTGTACTATTTGAGTTTTCAGATGAAATGCTATTGTAACTTTAACAGCTCATTTCTCCTTGTGATATAACCAGTTGCCGAGACATAGAAGACTGGAAAGAGGAGTGCCGACTGAGGTGTCATTCCCGTCATTTGACCCCCATTCCAAATTATGAGGCTCATTCCAAAATACTCCTCGCGTTGCTTCAAAATGAGATATGAATATTACAAAAATTAAATCTTGTGATATAAGTATTTTATTCGTATTTCGATTCAGAATTAAGTCTAATTCTTTTCAAAGAAATTTTTATCTAACAATTTTGTAAGTAAAATAAGTTGAGTTTTTTAGTTGAGCCACGCCAAGTGTATTTTGGAATCAATTAACCGTCTTATGGGAGCAATAAAGGATATGACATCATTGCACAGTAAATGATAATACGCAGTTAGATTACATGTTCAGTAACTTTTAACCATGGGATTGTAACGTCATGGCAATTGACACTAATGACTATAGATTATGATACCAAGTAAAGAAAATCTTTCAGTTTCTCATTGTCTCCAGTTATTAATTGCTTTCGTAATGTTTTTAAAAATGAAATCATAATTAGGAAAAAATATTTAAGATATCCTTATGTAGACATAGTACTTATCGGTTCTGAAAGGTGTTCATGCGCTGGTTTTAAAAATCTAAAATAAAAATAATTTTTTGCAGGTATGCATTAAATACCATTTGCTTATCTTCTTAAATATATTTTCTTTTTGTCGTTACCGGATAATTTAGGTTATAAATCAATTCATTCCATCTCATTCACATCTAACATACGAGGGCCGTTTTCTTTTCAATCTCCGATCGCGCCGCTAAGAAGGCAGACAAGTGGTAGGAGGTAAAGATGCGCAATGGGCGACTGCGCATGTCTCCAACCATAACCTTAACTACTGCCGACGACACTAGCCAGTTTGAACTGAGCTGTCGGCACGTAAATATGGCTGGTAGAATAAATTGATGCTTCCGACAAGTGCGACTTGCGTAATGTTATTCGCTTTCTTCAAACATAAAGTTTGTTTGTGGTAAACGATAAATACAGATATTTCTTGTCAGACTTGACGACGACTGCAAAGAGCCATTCTGACTTCCGGAGTTGTCCTCATTCCTGACAACGCCCGTCCTCACAGTGCTGTTGTAACCCAGCAGCTTCTGGAACAGTTTAAATGGGACGTGTCTGATCACCCGGCGTATAGCCCCGACTTAGCGACGAGCGATTTTCGTCTCTTTCCTCAATTGAATAACTGGATAGAAGGCCAAAGCTTCAGAAAAATGAGGAGATTTAAAGCAACGTTAAGGCCCATCGCACATCACTGGCGGCAAAATTCTTTGAAAAGGAGATCGGGAACCTGGTCCACCGATATGGCAAATGCCTGATTCTTGACGGCGATTCTGTCGAAAAGTAATCATGTTTGAACAAAACGTTTGGTAATAAAATCACTTTATTCTCTACTCTTCTCTTTTTTTTATGGTCCATCTGAGATTGAAAAAAAAAAACGGCCGTCGTAAACTAACTAAATTGAATGTGCAAGGCAAGTGAACCAGATATCAAATACGTATATTAAAATCATTTATAATTTTGAAGCATTTTGCTTACGCACTATGATTAGAGTAAAAGACTACTTACAATATCTGAAGATATGACAAATTCGTAAAATTAGAGTAGACCATGTCGTGCAAATCATTTCCAGAAAGGTCCCTGGAAAAAAGAGAAATTACATTCAATATATGCTTCGTTTTGGGTAGAAAATACTCAATAACTTTGAAAATCTTCGAAATTCAATCTGGAATCTAATTTTTTATTGAAAAGCATAGAAAACTACTTTTTTTCTATCATATTAACCTTCTAGCAGTCGCGGGTATATAGGAGATACTTATATCGTGTATCGTATTACATATTTGTATCTTTTTTTATAAATTTAAATGCAGTTTTCATTAATATAATCTGTGTTTAGTATGGGGCTAATAAATACAGATTACGTAAGTAAAAGTTGTATGGATTTTTGTGAAAGAACACGATATAAATATGTAATACTAGGCATGATATTGTCTCATGCATACTCACGAGTTTTGGAAGGTTAATAAATTTATATTTCACCCCTGAGACAGCTGTGGGGGTGATATAAAATTCCTTATGCAAGGATGCAGTTGCTGATGCAATCAAGACAGACGATTTAAACCTAAAACCTCAACATACTACATTATTTTAGATTAGAGGTTCGAAATCAGTTTTTTTTGACGTTAAGATCTTGCCTCTGATCAGCAATCATCCGTATTTTCACATTAAAGCTTCTAAAGTGAATAGAATCACCGACTTTCATGGCTTATAAATTATTGAATTAATAAATTAACTCCATTAACTCAATTTCCACGTCTCGAATACATTCCAAGTAGTTTGAATTAAAATCTAGTAAAATATTTTCGATATTTACATCAAAGCTATTACTATGGTGAAAATTATTTACAAAATAATGAACTTTTATAATAACTTCAGAATAACAAAGATAATGTTTTCATTTCATAATTTTAAAAAGAAAATTCGAAAATTAATTTTTAGATAAACAACAGAAAAAATAAAAAAATCAAACAATTTTTTTTAAAAAAAGCGTGAAAATCGTAATTAAAGGTGTTACTAAATAATTAAAATTTTAAATATTAATGCATCCTTATTAATTTGGGCATTATGAAGAATGCAAATTGTGTCATAAATTCTACTTCTAGACATTACGAGATGATTTCAAGGTTCTACTTTTAGATTCAGAATTTTCAATCAATAGTCTCACGCTCAAGAGAATAACTAGAAATAAAATGATCAATGTAG
>BGPR01044389.1:202-12627 GCA_013235015.1 Araneus ventricosus | reverse complement strand
AAAAAAAGTCTAGAAGCACACACCTATCTAAATATGAATTCAAGTTCGAAGCAGATTCGCGGGGCCCAGCGAATAGCACATTAACCCGTACCAACTAGAATAGCGAATCTCTCTGAATTCTTCGATAAGCCGACACTTTTTGGCTCACCGCCAGCTGCACCCTGACCGTTCGCGGCGAATAAAATAACCCGTCTACACTCGCGAGCATCTGTTCACAAACAATTCTATTCGGCTTCTGCTCGCAAGTGTATACGCACCTTTTCAGAGGAATCTTTAACAAATATAGAAATAACATTTAAAACAGTATCACATCTTTCATTGCATTTATTAGATACTTCCTGTTTCCCGGTTAAAACGAAACCCAAACGAGTTTTTAATAAAAACAAACCCGAATCAAATTTGACAGAGCCTTCCATAAATAACATTCCGGCAACATCCGCTCCGAGCAATAAACCGATTTCGTAATCATCGTTTGCAAGATCAGACAAAATAATACCCTTTTTACTTAACTCGTTAATCACAGTAGAACTGCTAACTTTTGCACTGTGCCACAAATTTTATCTTCCGAGAAAACTTTAACGCGGAGCGAATATGATTCATCCATCGAACTAAGAAGTAATTCATAAACATTATGTATTTGACTGAGTTTCTCTCCCCCCAAATAACATATGCTACATTTTTATCTTATTATTTGATTTAATGCCAACTTCTCAATTGCATGTTTTGAAGTATAAGAGTACTGAGATCCACTATCATGAAGAGTTCTGACTTGAATTACTTTATCTTTTTCAGCACACACTTTCGCAATTAAAGTCATTAGAAATACATTATTTTCACTACAACTGTTAGACAATGAGTTAGTTTCAATAATATCCGACTTTTGCTTAATATTTTCTTTATGATGGTTGCACATTAAATAATGGTGTTGCTTAGCACAATATAAACAAGAATTTGTTACTGACAGAAAAGCAGCAAAAACAAGCTCTGTTTTTTAATATGCACTTTTTCTTTTCACATCTATAGACATATTTCTAGCTTCTAAACAGTCCTTGGAAGGATGTTTCTTATTGCAAAATATGCATAGTAGATTTCGCTTACTTGTGTTATTCCTAATATTTGTGCTTACCAATGTAGCAGCGGTAGGGTAATTATCCAATTTGTTTGCAGCTTCTTTTTTCTTCTGATTGGCAGGAGATGAAAAACCAGTTCGCGCAAGTTCGACCATCTCTTCACCTTTCACTTCTTGTTTAATAAAATTCATTAATTTTTCTAAAGAGCGGTCCTCAACTTGAGACGTGTCCTTTATATTTCTGCTTATTTCTAAGGTACTAATACTTCTTCTGGGAATCAGGATTCCACTAAAGGACTTAAAAAATCACTGTACCTTTCTTGGGTACGTCCTAGGCTCTCCGGAGCTCGTATTTTCGCCTCTAATTCATCATACAACGCCGGGAGATCGGTTTTCGTGCGACCGGAGGCCGCGTTCTTCATGACCATTGATAGTAAGTCTCTAACGTATATCTGTACTAGCAAGTCATCACGACCAAATCTTTCTTTTAACTGAGCAATTGCCTTTGGATAGTCCTCGGCTGTAGCCGGGAAGCTTTCCACCACCCGCGCCGCTTTCGTTTTTGGAACCACAGCCTGCAGGAGATACTGCATATTATCCTCATTGGGAATACTTGTATCCTCATGAATTTTTATAACTTGATTCCAGAAGGATAAATATTCCTTTGCATCTCCGGTAAACTTTTTCAGCTCGATCTTTGGAAGTTTGAATTTTCTCTTTTCAGAGAATTCTTTTGTTTCTGTCTCTTTCATAGACAGTCGCTGAATTTGCTCACACAGTTCGGAGAATCTGTCTCTGTACCTTTCGACCGACAAAAAGTCTTCTTCATACATCCTTTCGGAGTCCGTATCTTTCAAAATGAGATTTGTAATCGCCGTTTGTCATTTTTCTAAACGCGTAAATTTATCTTCAATTTGGGCCTTCCAAATCGAAAGTTGGTTCACATTTGGAGCTTCTTTCATAATCTCATCTTCAATACTTTTCGCGCAAATCGTAAACGACGTACGAAGCGCTTTTCGTTGTGTTTTTAACTGTGTCACATCCATTTTCTTTCACTCTCAAAATATCAACTGAAAACCAAAACCGCGCCCCACGTTGGGTTATGTAGTGTAACTCTCTGCTACACAATAATTCAAATATTAATGTAGGGCTGACATCTACCCGATGTCTGGTTTTGGCTGAAATGATCAACAAATACTGAATAGGCAAGGATGTGACACATAAAAGACATTTAATTACGGACAAATACAACACACAACGTTAAATCGAGAAGTTACAAGGTATATTTGCATCTGAAAAATAAAAACAGAATAACAACTGACGTCAGTTTAGGTTGGCTCTGATTGGTTGGTTAGGAGATGCCATTCGCAACACCGCTCCTGTTTTCGACATTTTTGTATATGATTAGACTGGTGTGCTCTTCGCTACTGTTGACTTTTTGACGAAGGAACGTTTTGAGGTGAGAATTTACTTTGAAATTTTAAAAAAGAGTAGATTCCTAACGTTCAATGAAAAAGCGGAGCAAATAGGTTTCCGCTTTGCTGAAAGCAAAACCGCTGATGTTTTTTAAGTTTAAAAAATCTGCACTAAATCCACTTGAGAGTGCGCAAGAGACCAATAAAAAACTCACTGAAAACCCTAAATAAATGTTCTCACTTCGCCAAACCTCCTTGCTCTTGGCGACAAAACGTTGGCGATCCAAAGTGGGGAGGAACGGCTGCGCACCCTAAACTTAAGTTTCACCTGAAACTTTAGCAACGAATCGAATCCTTATTTATATGTAACACTATAGTAGCATTGTCTGCCAAATTTTGTGGCATAAGTGAGATGAGGGTACTACGATGCACATAACAAGAGTCTTAATAGGTGAATGTGGACTCTGTGTAGCCTTTGCTAGCTAGATCACCAGATGTTTCTCCAATCGAGCACGTATGGGACATCACTGGACGACAAATCCAGCGTCACCCACGACCAGCATTAACCGTTCCTGTACTTACCGACCAAGTGCGACAGGTATTGAACTCCATCCCACAAACTGACATCCGGCACCTGTACGACACAATGCATGCACGTTTGCATGCTTGCATTCAAAATTCTGGCGGTTACACCGGTTATTAATGTACCAGCATTTCACATTTGAAATGGTTCTTCTCGCGCTTACCTGTGTGAACGCTTACTCTTAACCTGTGATCGTGAAACTTGAATCAATTCAATATGTTACCTAGAGAAATGTATTGCCTAAATTTCATTACTTTACACTAATTTTCCTTGGTGTTGGAATTTTTTTCCCCTCAGTGTATATTATTATAAAACGTTAAATTAAAATTTATAGTTAATTTTTTAATAAGGTTTATTATAGTATTAAAAACCTAATTTAGAGGAAATATTTTCACTTTAAATTCCGAACTGTCGTTAAGATAATGCTCAAGCCAGAATAATAATTAAGACTACACGCTTAAACCAAACGAGCGAAATTCACTCCTTTCCGTACTTGAAAGTGCATCGTCCTTTCGGAGCGTTTTACAATCCGTCCGTGGAGCGAAATATTCGGAGCGAATTTCTCTCCTTCTTGTGTTGAACGATTTCGATCCTTTTCCAATATTTTTTAATATTAAAAGGAGCGTGTTAAAAGAAATGCTCCTTTTTGAGCAATATTTTAAACAATGATTTCGCTCTTTGTTGATTAATTTTTAATGTTAAAGGGAGCGTTTAAGAAAAAACGCTCTGTTTTTGGAAATAATTTCATTACTCATTTCGATACTTTTTAATTAATTTGTAACTTTATTCAGAGCGTTGAAAAGAAAAACGCTCTTTTCTGGAAATGTTTTTATTGATTTCGCTCCTTTTTGATCAGTTTGTAAACTTATTCAGAGCGTTTAAAAAAACGCATTTTTTTAAATGCTTTTAATTTTGATTAATTAATTATTCAACATTTCTGGAAGTTTAAAAGAAAACATTTTTTAAAGCAATATTGAGACCAGTGATTTAGTACCTTATAAAGAGCATTATGAAAAAATATGCCCCTTGAGGTAGTAAAGGAGAATTCCGATTCCGTTATCTTCTCTTTGACGGACAGGAAGTGGGAACTGGTTTTCGGCGATAAAAGTGTTTTAAGGAGCGGTTTTCTGTACTAAAAGATCGAAATGAAGTATTTTTTCATTCGCTCCCTTTTGGAGTCCGGAAAAAGCTCAATTGAATTTAGCGTGTATTGATTTGGTATGCTTTAAGTTAAATGCTCTCTCGTTTCTAATCTTGAAAGATTTTGGAGATTTATTCCCCTATTCCCTAGGGTTTCCCCTATTCCCCTAGATTTATTCCCCTAGGGTTGGCGCCACAATTAGATTAATGCCACAAATATCGGTTCCAAAGATTGATTGGCATTTGATTGTTGAAATGCCAATTCTGGGTTGTTTTTTTCATAGTAGTAATAGAATATAGTCAAACTATCTTTTGTATTTCATTTGTATGATTATTGATATGGTAATTTGATTTTAATTTTATTTTTTAGATTCATAAATGTATATATTGAAAATATAACACATGTTTTGATTATTTGAAATATTTAACTGTAAACAAAAGAAAACATTGAAAACATTATGAATGAAGTTTTTTATAATTTATGTAACCATAAAGTATCCGTCTCCTAATGTTTACTTCATTTTAAATAGTATTTCTTCGATTATATTATTAATTTCTTGATTGGTCATTGCTCTTTTTCTAAAGAGGGGTCTTTTGTCTTTGTTTCTGTCTTGGTTTCTGTATTTGTTTATGACTGTGTATATATATATATATATATATATATATATATATATATATATATATATATATATATACCCAGATATAACTTGTATATAATCATACAGAAATAAAGTAAACAAAACATATCAAGAATCAAATCCTGTACTAAAAAGTCATTATTTGAACAATACATCAATTTTAAATAAAATCTAAAAAATTGAAATTACTAAAGATATCATGAACAAAAAATCAAGTTTAAGCATTAATATGTCAACAAGTGAAAGAACACTGTTGTTATTAAAAGTATTGAAAGAGGCAATCCAAGAAAATGGAGTTTTCAACAATTAATATAGTATCTTGGCTGTGGACAAGCTTTAGCCAGGTTAAATTAATTTTGCTGTACAAACCATCCCTGTTACTTTTGTTGTTGAAAAAACGAACAGGGTAATTTACCTTAAAATGAAAGAATTTAGAAAGAAAAGTCTTATACTAACCCTAACAATAAAACATAACTGTATGGAAACGACTTAAATTCAGGATAAAAATATGTAATATAACATTATATTGCACTATGATATTGCACTAAAGACAGTAAATATACAATTCAATAAAATGCCCATACTTTTCATTAAACATAAACTAATCTGTGTCTCCTCTTATACTACCAGAATTCATCTCTTTCAATATAACCCGCCACGCACATTGGCATCATATGTTGCCACAACCAAAATTCTTACCATGAAACAGCATAATTGACCAAATAATGTAATTAATTTTTGATATCAAGAATTAGTAAGATACCTATATTAAAATTCTCAAAACCATATTAAAAAATGTAATACAGTTAGTTATCTAGAAAATATTTGAAAATTGGTAAAAGTGTCTATTAAAAAGGAAAATTTCACATGAAAGATCCCGGCACCATCTATGTAATGAATCTGAAACAAATAACTCAGCCAAATTTGAATAAAACTACCCATTACGAGTAAAATATGTGAAAACACTATCCCACTAACAAAGAAATAAAAATATTCTTTTATAAACCAATATGAGTGATTTATTTTAAATGACCAAAATATTTCTTATGTATATATACTCTTAGAAAACCTATAGGCACTCCATAATCCAGGGCAAAGGAATAGAAATTTCTTATGTTCTTAATTCTAATATCAATGTATGTTACTAAATTATTATTTCTAATTATATAATTTTTTACTAAATTCTTGAAGACAGAAATGCTAAGATTACTATTCCAAAAAGGGAATTTATTAATTTGAAAATTAAATGCATTTCTTTTATCAAAGATATCTGTTACTAATTTATTATCTATGATTTTAATATCTAGATCTAAAATTTCAGCAGCTAATTCATTGTCATTAGTTTTTATAAGTTTTAAATAATCAGGATAGAAGTCAATATGTGGCTAAAGGCCTATTTCTTTATTGAATAATATTAAGTCATCTATATAGCTGAATAATATACTATGGCTATAATTAGTCAAATCTTTCTCATAGTAGTGAAGATAAATATTTGCTAAACTATTACTAGCTGGACCTCCTTGAGGTAATCCTTTAATTTGATGGAAAATCTTATTATCAAAATAGATATAATTTCTTTTAGTACAAGATTAATAAGATTTTTAGAATTATTAATGTTAATATCTTTGTAAGATCATAATGTTTTTGTATATATACTAGGGAATTAGTTAAATCTTCAATATCTATACTATTAAATAAATCCTGGAAGTCAAAAGTATGTACACTAGTTATTTCTACATCTTTAATTACATTTAATATGTCTACACTATTATTTAATATATTTTTTTTTGCTTATTTCAATTCTCTATCACTGTCTGTATGTATTTTTACAAGAGTTTGCCTGATTTCGTAATATAAGTATTGCAGCCATTAGTAAAACTTCTCAATTTAAGAGGAATCTTGTGAAATTTTGGTGTAAGAAAGATGTGAGGATAATCTTTTTGAATATAATTAATTCCCAATTTTTTATGGAAGGCTTGAATTCTATTAGAAATTTCTCTTTCACCTAATTTTGTCTCTTTATAAATATCACTATTAATAATATGATCATTAAGTATTTTTTTGTAAAAATATTTACAAATTATAGAAAAATTACTGGGCACTTTGTCTATATAGACTATTACAAATTCGGTTTGCAATTCTTTAATATGTTTTTAATATCAGGATATCTATTAAAATCATTAGATTTAAAATTATAGTTAAAAAGATCTAATAATGTTTTATGTCTATATTCATTAAATGCCTCTAGAGGCAGGCTATATTTTATTGCCATATTTAATATAAATTTCTCAATATCTTTTTTAATTTGCTTTTCAATAATTTCATTACTATTAGCTATAGCCATTCGATGCTTTGTACTCATTAATTTTCTAAGTTTTTCATCTCCAACAGTATACAAATCTCCAGTAATTACATGCCCATGATCTTTATTCAAGAAATTATTCTATTTTAAATACTTGCAATCATCATTCGTATTACTTTCTTTCATATAATTATAGTTAAAAATCATTCTGCCTAATTGTGTGTTATATTTAAATGCACGTTTAATTTTAATTTTTTTTATAGGGAAGCAATTAATATGTTTATCTAATATAGCAGAAAATTTACATTTGTCATACTTTTTGTTCATAAAAAGGAAGGTACAATATTCAATATCTTTCTTATTGGAAGTTATATGTGATAAATTAAATTTTTTATAAATAAATTTGAAGATATCTCTAATCAAATCCCATCCATGTGAGTCTGTCTTATTATTCATAATTAATTCTCTACTAGCTTTTATTTCTTTTTTATTTAAACCAAACATATATCGTTTAATCTTTTTTATGTTAAAGTCTTTATCAAAATTCTTACACGGTACCAATAAATCTTCATTAATAATCATAGGTTCTCTATTATCTCTCTTGTGTCTACCTATACTAGATTTACCAAGTCTTATTTCTATATTAGAAGCTTCTACTTTATAAAAGTAATGAGATTCATAACCTTTTAAAACTTGCAGAATCTTTTTCCCAAAATAAAATACATTAAGTCCATAAGGATAAATAGTGTTGTAGTATTTTATAAAAATCTTTTCCCACCATAATCTATTTTTTATGTAAGGAATAATCTTAATGATGCTAATATCAACATTATCAAAACCATGTGCGTGAAAATGTCCAATTTCTATTTTATTATGAAAATATTTGTTGTTTTCAAATTTTTTAGTGTCTGAACGGTGTTAATTAATTCTTAAGTTAATTGTATTAGATGTTTGTCCTATATATTTGAAATTACAAATTTTACAATTCAACATATGTATACAATTATAAGTTTTACAAAAAAGAAATTCAGAACTATTATCTAATTGAGCTACATTAATCATTGCACAAGTTTTGCATCTCTTATTATTACAACTTATTATTACAACTTTAGATATATAGATGACATTCTGATTTTTAATTTTAAAAATTTCTCTACAGTTAGTGGGAATATTTATCCTGAAGAATTAAAATTAACAAAAACTAACTATAATAATATTAAAGCTATTTTTCTTGATATTGATATTGATTGTCAAAACGAATTAAATTTAAGCATCTACGACAAAAGAAATGAATTTAAATTTAATGTTAATAGGTTCAATTTTTGGAATTCTAATATCTCTATTAAGATCTTTAAAAACACAATATTACATCAATTACTAAGGATTAAAAATATTTGTAACAATTCAGAATCAAAGAAAAAACAAATCGAACTTTTCAAATACATTCTTAATTCCAATAAAATTCCCATTTCTCTTTTTTTACCTTTATTCCACAGCGTTATGTAAAAAAACCCTGCCTATTTTTGCCTTTATTCTATTTGCCTCTGATCTATTTTACAGTTAGTCTCATTTGGGTTTATTTGTCTTTTGTCTACTTATCTACTAATACTCGGAGAAAAGCTCCTAAGACCTCACTGACAACAAAAGGTCTCTAAGACTCTTCACTCCTCACTCATAGTAAAACATTTTCCAAAACTGTGACGTTAAAAATTAACTGTGAACCACTTCAATCGTTGTCACGTCAGTACTTTTAAACGGTAGTTCGTGCCGCGTGGTTCTGCATTCTCTCTTCAATGGTGGACTTTTGTGTGAGTTTTGACACCTTTTTCTTCGTTTTTGTTTTGTTTTGTTGGCTTTGGGGTCGTTTTTAATATGTTTTGTTTCTAATGGACTTGGCCTTTGAATATATTTTTATTTCTTTCTCAATTGGACTTGGGCTTTTATTATATTTTTATTTCTTTCTCAATTGGACTTGGGCTTTTATTATATTTTTATTTCTTTCTCAATTGGACTTGAGCTTTTTGCTTTTTTTTTATCAAACTTTGCTTTTTTTTCGGTGTTCCGGGGAAACAAACTCTTTTTGGCATTATTGCTAGAGTTTTGTGTTCAGAAAACACCGAATTTTATGCTTGCGCCCGTTCGGGATTTCCCTTGCTGATGACGCGTCCCGGACGTAAGGCGTTTTTGTTCCTTTTTAATATTATTTTGGTTTTTCTTTTACAACGTGTTTTTAATGTTTTCTTTCTATGTTTTCTTTTATTAATATTTCTCACTTTACGGTTGTACTGCTGCATTGGCGCATTCACCGCATTTGTGAAGTTTTTTCCTCATATTTAAATCATTTATAGAATCTATTTTTTTTCTCACATTTAAATCTTTTCCAGATTGTATGTTTATCATATTTTGTCCTTTTCCTAAAGTTTACTTCTTTTGAAATTGCACTTCTTCATTTTGAGTATTATCTTAACTGTTATTTCATTTGTTTCTGGTTTTGTCTATGTTTGTATATTATTGAACTGAATGTTGGTTTTGCTGCTTTTAGCGCATTCAGCTTTTAGTTATTTTGATAACTTTTAGTTATTTTGTTAACCCTTAGGGTTTCCTTCTGCCTTTAATGATATGGACAAAAACGTTTCTTTAGTGACCGGCAAAAAGGGCTCGCCCGACTCAGAGGTGCTCTGTGCTCGGTACTCGACAACTATGGGGGGTTGCCGTGGATCGTTATCATGCTACCCCGATAACTCTTTCAATTTTAAAAGCACGTTTTTTGGTTATGTTTTTGATGCTAGTTTCGGACACAATATTAGGAGATGTGGGGATTCTAGATGCAAGACTTGCCCTCTGTTTGATGATAGATGTATTTCTTCGGATAAGTCGGCTCTACTCGGTTGTAAAGCTTACAACATTATTTAATTCCTTAAATGTGGTATTTGTAGTATGGGATACATTGGACAAACTGGTAACGCTTTAAATATTAGATTATATGTTCATCGTTCTCACATTAAAAATTACAATGATATAGAAAAGTTCAACATTGAGTTTAACCATTTTAAGAAACATGATTTCAATAAAATTTCCGTCTATATTCTTGATGTTATTCCCGACCTTAAACTTAGATTGCAGAAAGAAAATTTTATATGCTGAAATTCAAAACCATTGCACCGTATGGTCTCAATGACATTTTCCAAAACAAAATGATTAGTCAGAATAATTGTAACACTTCACAATTAATTAATACTCAGGGCAATAGAAATAGAGGTTGTCGAGGTAGTGGAATAAATAAAGGAAACAATAAAATGAGTAATTTGGCTGAAGAGGATTTTAAGAAACTGTTTCATAAAGATCTACATAAATTGGAGGAAGATTTTAATATAAACTTCAACTATAAGCATGTAAAAAATCATATTTTTTCCATTAAAGAAAAAAATATTGTGATATCTTTAAAAAATCAATAGATAAACACTGTACTAAAAATCTACATTTCCTTATTCTCATTAATGATATTTATAAAGCTAGGATTCAGAGGATTGTTAAAAATAAAAATAGAAAAGCTAAAGAAGACGTTTTATATATGACAATAGACTTTAAACATCCTATTTTTGATGCTTTCAATTTCAACCGAATCTTTGAAGAAACACTTGATTCGTTCCCACTGAAAACCTTCAAACTTGGCAATTCCTTCAAATATGACATTCCTCTTGGTCGTATGGTTTTTAATTATAATTTCTTTTGTAAAAACATTGATAGCAATCGACCCACCAACAACCTCCACAAGAAAACCTATGAAGTTCAGATTTATCACTTGTGGAACAAATACGTACATGAAAAAAGCCGGAGAATCATTCTCTAAGTACCTTAATATTATTCTAAGTTTTATAGAAAAAGAAAATTTTACATAGATTATTAAAAATAATACTTAGTAATTGAGTAATAGTAATTGATTTTGCAAAAAGCAATGTAATTTCATATATTGAGACATATGACTTTCAGGACCTGTTCACTAGCATCCCACTTAATAAATTTGAAAGAAGTTTTAATGCATTATTACTATGACTTGAAAAACGTGCTAAATTGCACAGAAGCGTATTGGTTAAACATTATTAATTTATGCATCTTCAACAATTTCATCTCGAATGGCGAAAATATTTTCTTACAGATTAAAGGAATTCCACAGGGGTCTTGTTTTTCTTCTTTAATTGCAAATCTATTTTTTCACTTTTACGAAAAACATACAGTTTTAAGTTTAATTTCAGCTTTTAGATATATAGATGACATCCTGATTTTTAATTTTAAAAATTTCTCTACAGTTAGTGGGAATATTTATCCTGAAGAATTAAAATTAACAAAAACTGACGGTAATAATATTAAAGCTATTTTTCATGATCTTGATATTGATTGTCAAAACGAATTAAATTTAAGCATCTACGACAAAAGAAATGAATTTAAATTTAATGTTAATAGGTTTAATTTTTGGAATTCTAATATCTCTATTAAGATCTTCAAAAACACAATATTACATCAATTACTAAGGATTAAAAATATTTGTGACAATTCAGATTCAAAGAAAAAACAAATCGAACTTTTCAAATACAATCTTAATTCCAATAAAATTCCCATTTCTCTCTTTTTACCTTTATTCCACAGCGTCCTGTAAAAATAAAACTTCCTATTTTTGCCTTTATTCTATTTGCCTCTGATCTATTTTACAGTTAGTCTCATTTTGGTTTATTTGTCTCTTGTCTACTTATCTACTGATACTCGGAGAAAAGCTCCTAAGACCTCACTGACAACAAAAGGTCTCTAAGACTCTTCACTCTTCACTCATAGTAAAACATTTTCCAAAACTGTGACGTTAAAAGTTAACTATCAACCACTTCAATCATTGTCACGTCAGCACTTTTAAACGGTAGTTCGTTGCGCATGGTTCTGCATTGTCTCTTCAATGGTGGATTTTTGGGTGAGTTTTGGCACCTTTTCTTCGTTTTTTGAGTGAGTTTTGACACCTTTTTCGTCGTTTTTGTTCTGTTTTGTTGGTTTTGGGGTCGGGTTTAATATGTTTTCTTTCTAATGGACTTGGGCTTTATTATATTCTTATTTCTTTATCAATTGGATTTGGGCGTTTTGCTTTTTTTCAAACTTTGGTTTTTGTTTCGGTGTTCCGGGGAAACAAACTCTTTTTGGCATTATTGCTAGTGTTTTGCGTTCAGAAAACACCGAATTTTATGCTTGCGCCCGTTCGTTATTTCCCTAGCTGATGACGCGTTCCGGACGTTGGCGT
>BGPR01044388.1:0-12627 GCA_013235015.1 Araneus ventricosus | reverse complement strand
ACAGCAAATAAGGACTTTATTTTTCATTGCAGATCGTTCGTGGGCAGCCCATTCCCAAGACTTATTACATGCAAAACAGAAGGAAAAAATTATCTCTCGATTCTGATGTAGGGAGAGTCACGGTGATGCCATTCTCCAAAGAAGAAGTAACTTTCGTAGTGAAAGAAGGGGATTCCTACCTCGAATGGGAGTTTCAAACAGAGAGCAGAGACATTGACTTCTCTTTACTTTTCAAAAGAAAATCTCCAGAAGGATTCGAAACCATAGAGGTCATTCCTAAACAAAGAATTGACACGAGTTGCGAACCTGAGAAAGGACGCTTTAAATGTGAAAAAGTAGGCAATTGTGAGTAGTTCTTTTCTTTTGAATTTTCTTTTTCTTTTTTTGATCCACATAACAATAATGAAACACCCTATTGAGCCCTTAAATTCCCTATCATGCCTACACTTGCAGGATTGTGTGTTTATTGATTGCTAATGGCAAAAGACATGAATAGATAACTCCTCTGACTATCGCAATGGACAACAGACCTTATCTTCTAACGAATTTTTCTGTTAATGGGAATCTTTATCGCGTTTACTTAACTTATATTAAATATTATTAGTAAATTCCGCTAAAAATAAATAATATTAAGGAATAATAATAATAATAAATTCCTGTAAAGTATTATAATATTACCTTAAATTAATTATTATTAACTAAATTGACTTGCCATTTTCAGTTAGTTGACCTATCTGTAAAATGAAAATTTTGTTAAAAATTGTTATATTTAATGTTGTTACGTCCATGTAATAATGTTTAACTAAATATGCATTTTTCATATAGGTCAACTAACTGTAAATGATGAGACGATTGTGAATTCTTGTAATTGTTCAGTAAAAAAGATCCATCAAAAATAGATGCAATCTTTGATTGTATATTATATCAACAATTACTAAAATATCAAACATATTTTCATAACTAAAATCAATGAAAAAACGTAGAAATATATCAGATATGGGATCTGTCATGATTCTATTTAATTATTTGACATAATTTTTCATTTTTTCCGAATGTAGTTTATACACATAACGGTGCTTTTTCATAAATAATGGCTCAATGCTTTGCCATAATTACATATATTTTGCAACTGATCGTCTGATAGTGGATCCCCATGTGGATTACTCGGTATTTGCTGTGCAAGATTGTTTACCATTGTGTTGATTAATTGAAACATTCATCTTTGAAAGTAGCGTGTCTGATGATATTTATCTGATTTTAAAAATATGTTATACCACCCATTTAAAGCAGGCAATTCACATGTAATCCAAACTGGAATTTTTGGAACACGGGAAGGAAAAAAGCAATCGTCAATTTTAAAAACTAATGGAGATTAGCATAGCGGCTCGGAAAGCTGGAATTCAAACGAAATCAAATTCCATTTCTTCATGCGCTGATTCCCATTTGAGACCTCGAACGAGGCTAAGCGATACATCAAAGGATTTGACTAGATTGGCACCTCGCTTCGAGAATAGGAAATCCGCTGAGTGGGGGGAATAGTGGGGATCGAAGAGCGGCGGTAAGGGGTAGCGATCTTTGCTCCCTCCTACCGTCAGCGGTCTTTGAATCCTCTAGTGAATGACGTGCCTGGATTTTTCGATTTAAAAAGGTGGGAAGAAACGAGCGTAGACAAATGGCATGGCTATCCTTCAAGTGAATTGCCGGCTTAAGAAATGTTAGAAAATCGAGAATTGGATTTCCGTCAGGATGGAGTACCTTGCAATGCGGGGAATGAAATGTTTGTTAGTAAGGACAGCTAATATTGAACATCTCCATACTAACCGGATCACACTTCGATACTTTTCCTTTCATGGGTTTGAATGAAAGATTATGCTACAGTGATATTGAATTTTATGATAGTCGAATAACCTGCAAACTCATGTATACTTATAAATTAAATACATAATTAAAATTGCATTTCGAAGATAACTTTTGCGAAGATTCAGGCTTAAAAAATTTCAGTTTGTGTATGAACCCTCATCATTTTGTTTCTGTTAGAGAAAAAATGCAATTCAGCTCTTACAATGCCAATACCTTTCTGAATATTAACGGTATGGAGCTGTAATTTTTATATAGGTTGCCCTATATATCTGGCTCTTAAGTTATGAAAGAAAAATTCAGCTAAGTTTCGCACACGCAGTAAAAAATATTTGCTACAATTACTGATCTTTTTTGTAATACTCAAAGTATTTAATTCAAATTTTAATACAGGGCTTCTTTTGCATATTTTCAAGTATTTTGTAAGTTTCGTACAAATTGGTTGAAGACTCTGAATGTTATAAGCAAAAAACATGCTGAAATATTTGGAATTTTTTAAAGAAGCCTTCATATCATGCTGAATATTCGTGATATTTTTACACAAATGCATGTAAGCGATGAACATCGCAGCATTACCATTGATGAAATTTGCATTATGAACATCAAATGTAACCATTTATGAAAGTTTCAGCTCATTATCAGCTTGCTGTGAAACGAGATGAGTTGAAATCCTTTTCCATCTTCATCACTTTCTGGTCCCCCCCCCCCAAAAAAATGTCCTCGTGACCGAATCTTTACTGCAAAATGTGTGTTCTGATGATAATATATCCCACGATTCTCCGCAACTGATTGCAAACCGTAGAATCCATATTAAATTCAATTTTTCGCATCTTGAGAACTGTGCTTAGGTTTTGGACACCAGTGTATAAAGTTTATGGCTTAATTTTTTTAGCTTTGATTAATACTACATTATACAAAACCGCTCATAATCATATCAGTATTGAGAAATTGCTATTTATATCCATTTTTATTAAATGAATGTTAATAAAAGTTTTTTTTCAGATTCAATTGTTTTCGACAACTCTTACAGTTGGCTTCATTCCAAAGAAGTGTATTACAGAGCTGGAGTTATAAATGCAAAAAATAACAATGTTGCATGTCCACGTGACTCAACCTGAGAGCTTTCTTAAAAATAAATAAAATTCTAATAGTCTTATAAGATAAATAATGGCATTCCTTTAAATTAAGGGATATTGTATCGTAATCTCATTTTAAAATAGATGTGCATTGTATTTTTTTTATTATACAAGTGTATGGTACATACGTAACAACACGTTGTAATACATATAAAAATTCAA
Organism: Araneus ventricosus; assembly: GCA_013235015.1. Lineage (NCBI taxonomy): Eukaryota > Metazoa > Arthropoda > Arachnida > Araneae > Araneidae > Araneus > Araneus ventricosus. Next base: position 9,472 of record BGPR01044388.1, on the reverse strand, counting down.
AGACTATTCCTTAAATTGAACAATACACCCGAGTGTGTCTTTGAGAACGAAGATTTCTGAAAACTAATTTTTTATCATCTGTTTTGTTACTAATTCTATAAAAGTTATTTCCTTACATGATGTGTGTATTCCTATATCTGTGTACAGAGACATTGCTTCAAACAAAAGACTGGAATTGAAGAGTAAAAGCGGTAAACAGCGAAAATGTCAAAAAAAAAAAATCAAACACTATTTTTCATGTTAACCCATTCTCGTTCATTGATTTCGCAATGAAACCACACATTGAACATTTTTTTTACTGCGCATGGGCGAAACATAGCACAATTTTTCTTCCATAACTCAAGAGCTAGACATATAGGAAAACTTATATAAAATTTCCAGTTCATTACCGTTAGTATTCACAAAGATATAAGCATTGCAAGAGCTAAATTGCTTTTGATCTCTAAGAGAAACAAAATGATGAGAGTTCTTGCACAAATTGATATTTTTTAAAATTTAATCTTCAAAAGTACTAATGAATTTTATAAATGTTGAATATCATGAAAACTCACGTATAATTATAAATTAAATACATCATTTAAATTGTATTTCGATGATAACTTAATCGGAGGAAAATAGCCCGTTACCATTCATTGGTTTCGCTGTGAAACCACAAATTTCTTGAAAATAAAAAAATGCCAAATTTTTTTCTTTACATATTTATGATCCGCTACGTGTCTAATACTAATTTTTGAAGTGAATTTAGTAATTTTCAAAACGAAACATGTAGTGAACTTGAAAGGGTTAAAGTGTGAAACGAGCAATCCTCTATATTGTGGTAAACGTGCCCTACAGTCGTCAAAATACTAGTTCAAAGGAACGAGGAAAGAGGTCGCTAGAGTCGCTTCTTTATCTCCACCACCTTTTTGTGATTTCCTAACATTTCGCTGAAGTGAATTTAGTAATTTTCAAAACGAAACATGTAGTGAACTTGAAAGGGTTAAAGTGTGAAATGAGCAATCCTCTATATTGTATTTACAATGTATTTTCCTAGAAATCGAAATAAATTTGTTTTTACAAATCCTGTTTTTATGCAAAATTAATCTAATTTATTTAGCAATAAAACATAATATCACGATTTTCATCAGATTTAATCAGTTTCTTCTCCAGATGAATCAAGGGAAAAGCTTTTGTTTCGTTTTAACGTGAAATCTGCTTTTTCCATATATCGTCATTCTTAAAATTCATTTAATTTCAATATTAATTCACTGTTTTTTGCGTATTAGATACATAACAGGAATTTTCTTCTTAAACTATTATTATTACCATTTTTTATATTACATGGTTTGTATTTGTGTGTCTATTTATATTATCTTTGTTTTGAAAGTTTGTTTCTGGAATGGCAATGTTGTCTAAAAAGAGTAGAAAAATGTTCATATTTGAGGTGTAGTTTTGAATTAGTATTTTCATATAATAAAAACGGCCATTTGCAGTCGGCAAACTGGAGATTCCTTATTTAGATTATTAATGAAGAGTTTATATTAATTTTTAGAGTATCAAACACATAATTAGATTGGGTGTGCAAGTAGTAATTTACAGAGAATTTCAAACATTTATTGTTTTGTACACAGGTTGTTTTATGTACAATAAGTCTTATTTCGTTCATGACATTCAGATTCTGAAAGTCATTATTATTTATTTCAATTTATTCATTTGCATTCAGTATTCTAACAGTTTCAAAGGGCATAAGTTTACTGGGTCACATTTTTATTTTTTTTTAATTTAAGGTTTTTTTTAAAATTTTACCCATCGAAATTAGAATCGAAATTTGGTCTCCAACGCTACCACATACCACCGACTCCCACAAATTTTAGACAGTTACCGACGCTGGACATTCTCATCCTCCTATAGAGAGGGTAGCCCTGGCGCTGGTCGGGACCTCTAAGCGCCGACTGACCCCCAGGAATCTTGATTACCTTTACCACAAAGCTCCAGAATCTTTCGCCAGATTCCTCGAAACCAACAACTTAGGCGGCTAGCTATTAGGACACTACAGTGCACTATCCGTCTAATGGATCGCCACATACGGCTACATGGCATTTCTCGCCGGCTAGCTACTAGGACACTACAGTGCACTATCCGTTTAATGGATCGCCACATACGGCTACATGGCATTTCTGGCCGGCTAGCTACTAGGGCACTACAGTGCACTACTCGTTTAATGGATCGCCACATGCGGCTACATGGCATTTCTGGCTGTCCATGAGAAGCAAGGAGCGAAAAAGAGGTTGGAGCTTCTTATGGAAGCTCTAAACACTCTGCCCTCAAACTTGCCGACGGGGAAGGGAAGAGAGAAAGCAAAAAAAGCAAAAGCTGGAGTGGAGGATAAATCAAAGAGAGATCAGATCCCTGAGTACCTGGGGAGTTGGACATCCGTACTTACCTAAAGAAGACCCCTAAAGTTTAATTTATTTGTAATTAGTTGCATAATAAACAGAGCATATTCTATTTTAAAAACAACTACAACATTGTTGCATTCCCTAAGAACGTGTTCATCCATGTTGTTCATTGTAAAAAGAAAGAATTATTGTGTATACGAAATTGCATGAAGCACACATGCACTTATATACAAACAACATATATTTATTTTGAAACATAACTATGATACAAATGAATTCAAATTAAATTAAATAAGGTAAACAGATTATGACAATATTTATCTTATTCTTTAGGTAAAGTCGCACGGTATTCTTGAAGAAATTTATACAAAGTTGACGAAGATTTATATCATATCGCATCGTAAATATCCTTATTCCTTGGACCTCGTACTCCAGCTTTGTAATATACATCTTTCGAGTGAAGCCAGCTGAAGGAGTTATCGAGTACAATTGAATCTGAAACAAAAGGAATGAAATTATTTTAGTGTAATTAGTAAGAATAAAGCAGTATTATAATTTTGATTTTAAAGATTGAGTGAAGCCACATAATAATGTGAGTCTTCTGAAGGGTAACCTTTCAGTCGAAAAGCAACAAAATTATACGATCATGAAGATGATAGAATTATCATCTCTGAACTTGATTCCATTCGAAACCGCTAAGTTAACTTGACTGTACTGCACTTCAAGCGAATCTAGAGAGCTAATGCCGCCTTCAGACTAATACTGTCTTATTGAAGAGATAATAAAACAAAAGAAGCTTACGAAAAACTATTTATCGATTTGAATCTTTTGAATCCTAGGACAACTATAGAGCGTTCAAATGGTCACAAGTAGAAAAAGTTGCAACTGTTAATATGGAACAGAAGGTAACTAAAGAGCGTGGGCGATGTTCCATTATATAAAAGGGACTTCAATGCAACTTTAACGTCTCAAACAGTAGTCATATTAGGAAATCTATGTCGTTGGTAGCTGTTCGAAAATAATAATAGTTTTCATACTGAATCGTATTTGTAATAATCATAAGTTCGGTAAATACCTCGTCTATTTGAAAAAAAAACAGTCGAGCAACAGCAAAAGACCTAACGAGTTCACCGGGCTGACAAGATGAAACTTCCTTCTCAAGGAAATACCTTTAATCTCAACCAATCACCGTAGTCTTCTGCAAGAAAATCAATCCAATTCCAATCATCTGTCCTATCAGTTTTCAAAACCAATAATTTTGGCTCTTGCGCCAATAAATCCCAAACCAACCAACCAACCAACCAATCAAAACCAAGAAAAAGACTCCAAAATTGGGAGAAGGGCATTCAAAAAATTTTGAAAAGCCAAAGAGAATGGACTGTTGTCCCAAACAGCAGTGCAACCACCAACACAAAGATCCAGCAAGACTCATCCCAATTACCACCATCCCCACTGGAAATTCTTAATTCATTCAAATTCATTAACTAAATTTCCACAAAATAATATATATACAATAACTAATATAGTAACAATGGATAACATTTGAATATATTTTCTGACATGAAAATCAATATCATACAAAGAAAGCCAAAAAACAAAGAACAACTCGGAGGTAATCCAATAAAACAAACAAGGAATGTATTCTAATCCATCTTTTCAAGGGCTAAAGACTTTATTCGAAATGGATTCAAAATAATAATTGGGAAATTCTTCTGTAAGAAGCTTTCATTACGCCAAATATAGCTTCTCTTAGCCTGAAATTTCCCCAAAATAGACGAAGGAGATGTGCACATCAAAAAACATTATTTCAAAATAAAGAGGAAAAACAAAACACAAACATAAAAACGATAATAAAATTGATATAAAAATATCAACCATCTGATTTTTAAAGGTACCATGATAAATATAAACTTACCCCATGCCCAGAATAGAGAAAAAAGAGAAAAAATGTCCTCACGTAATCACAAACCCACGCTAACTTTCTTTTCAAAAAAGTTATCAGCAATTTTTTAAAGAAATGCTAGTCCCATGGGGTCACCTATATTCGAAAAAACAAGACAGAAGAAGTAAAAACAGAAATTTTTTAGGGAACGGAATTATTTAGTCATATTAATACAAAAAGCCCTTAGTTTCCATCAATGCCTCAATGAATGTGAATTTTTTTAGATTGTATATTCCAGGCTGCTTTCAAGGATAAGATCTTTAACGACGTGAATATTAAAAGGGAAATGATTGTCATTGAGAGTCTTTAAAAAACATTGGAAGCTATTTTCTGACATGACATATTTTTCGAAAATATTACACAAAATATCCTTTTATCGAACAATCACATTTCTAATGAGCAATAAAAATGCCAGGCATTTGTCGTTACACAGTATCATTTGACAATTACGCATTCATTTATGACGCCAAAAGTTTCCTTCAAGACAAATCACACTCTTTTATTTAACTAAACTTCACTCATGTTTGATAAGATGGAATTTTGTAATCGATTTTTTCCTCACTCTCTGATATATTGGAGGTCTGTAATGTTCTACAATTAGGTGTTACTCATTCTTTTGAATACACAGATAAATTTATTAAAAGTGACACTAGTATTAAACCATTATATTATTATCAAAAAAAATTTGCCAGTCGAAAGTTTCGATAGAGATTTTGTGTCGCGACAATCTATACCGAAATGTCATATCTTTTATTTGACAAAGACTAATAATTTAATTTCACGTTGAATTTTACTTTTTTACATATGACTTAGACGCGAGATTGAAGTTTCTTTTCAATTTAATTTTAAATATAAACCCAGTGAAGAAAATAAACTTTATATGAACCGAGATTACACTGCATTTCATGAACCATTCTTCAAATTCGAGTACTTAGTGAAGGATTAATGATTATATTCCCTTTATTCTTTGATGTTAGCATTGCAGCTTCCTTGGCATTTTAAGTGAGGTAATTCTGTCAATGCCAACAATCCTGCCATTAATTTTGTGCGTTTTTAACAGACATCTGAGTTTTTAATTTTCCTAATCCAACCCATTTTTGCGCATTTAATCTGTAAAAGTGCCCATTTTTTCCTTTTGTTTATTTAACCCAGTTATTGGTAGTTGACATGTCAGGAAACATTCCGCCATGTCGAGGTAAATGCACTTAAAGATATATATTCGGAAAATCTAGCTTCGGAGCGTTTGACCTTGAAGCACACATGGAGATTCGCTACCTGTGTATAAACTTATGAGAGGTTAATTTTGTAATTGGAGAAGAGTTATTTTGTTCTCCAAAATGTGGAGATGTATTTACTGTAAATTTTTTAATGGTTGTGCTGGTCTGTGGGTTTTGGATTTGCCCTGGAACCATTGAAACATTTGTAAGTAATTTGTGACTAGTTACAAATGTTTTTTTGTAACTAACAATTGGCTAATTAATGTTGCACTTGTAATTAACAGTTGACAACATTTCTAACTAATTCTATAACTTCTGTATCAGATTTTTAGGTTTCCAAAATAAATATACCATTGGTTTCATTCGTCTCTCAAGTTTAGTATAGTTCAGTTTAGTTATAGTAACGTCCCGTTTTGAAGCAACACCAGGACTATTTTGGGACGAACCTGGTAATTTTGAACATCGCTCAGATGACGAGGACGACACCTGAGCTTGTTCCCATCTCCCCAAGATTCCACACCACAACAACGGGAAGACGGTTAGCCCTACGTATGATTTAACATGCAACATGCCCAATACATGACGGATCTTCAATGGAATCGGGTTTCGAATCTGGAGCCCTCCGGCACCGAAGTCGAGACCTTGCCATTAGGCCACCGTGGCCTCCATTCGTCTATCAATCTAAGTTCCGAGTTATTTCATTTTAAAACTACGGAGTTCTTTGTGGGACACCCTGTACATCTCAGAGAGTGGTTTTTGAATGACGGTTCCTCTGTTCGGACGTTTCACTGGTTTGCTAAAAACACCCTCAACTCACTACAATTGCTTTTCCGATTCTGCATTTTTATCCGATTCTGATTCTTCTTCGAGTAATCTATTTTTATCCGATTTTGATTCTTCTTCGAATAATATATCTCTCCCGGAAGTTTATACAAGGGTAAAACTTTTTCCTGTGTATACGGAAAAAACACATGAAAGGTTAAATTAATTGTTCTTACGTGAAACAAGTTCTATTTTATAAAAGGTATATGGAACTTAAGAAATGTTCAAAATACGTGTAAAACTAAGAGCTCTTTAAAAACTTTTTGCGCAGGAAGAAAAAGAAAATGGAACTCTACTCACAGTTTCCCACTTTTTCACATTTGAAGCATCCTCTCTCGGGTTCATAACAGGTGTCCATTCTCTGCTTAGGAATGAACACTACATGTTCAATACCTTCTGGAGATTCTCCTTTAAAAAGCAGAGAGAAATCGATGTCCCTGTTCTTTGTTTCGAACTCCCATTCGAGATATGAATTCTCTTCCTTCACATCGAAAGTTATCTCTTCTTTAGACAGCGGCATAACTGTAAGTTTCTCAACATCGGGATCCATAGACAGCTTCTTCCCTCTCTTGCTTCTATAATAACTCTTGGGAACCGGGCGGCCATGTTTGATCTGAAAATGAATAATCAGTAAACATTAATTGTCGCTACAAAATTCTGCAGGTAATGTTGAGAAATAGCCATGTTTGTTCTCAAAATGAATAACCAGCAAACATTAATTGTCGCTACAAAATTCTGCAGGTAATGTAGAGAAATGGCCATGTTTGATCTGAAACGGCCATGTTTGATCTGAAAATGAATAACCAGTAAATATTAATTGTCGCTACAAAATTCTGCAGGTAATGTAGAGAAATGGCCATGTTTGATTTGAAAATGAATAACCAGTAAACATTAATTGTCGCTACAAAATTCTGCAGGTAATGTAGAGAAATAGTCATGTTTGATCTGAAAATGAATAACCAGTAAACATTAATTGTCGCTACTAAATTCTGCAGGTAATGTAGAGAGTGAGAGAGAGATGTGCTTGGATGATATTTGTCTCATATTTTAATCCTGTAACTGCGGGTTTATTTAAAATCACTATTTAGATGCAACGATTGCAAACGTTTTCAAATACCATTGAGTCAAGCAAGTTGTTATTTATATGCAAAGGATTTGAAAGTATAATATGGTCCACCGCTATAAAAGTACTATGTAAACACTTTTGCCTGTGAAAATTGCAGGATGCAGCAGAAAATAGACTTGCGTCCAACCCTCTGAAATCGCGGTTTTCACAGTCAGAGGGTTAATTCTGTTTCCTTCCTACGAACTATGCTTGCCTTAAATTTATTGAGAGTTATTTATTATTAAGGATTACATATTACATACATCATTATTCATTACAGTAAAAGCAACAGGCGCTTCAGATTAGCCAGAATAGTTCCGAATTTTGACTTTGCCCCGGATTATAAAAGTATCGGAGATTTGTCCTAAATTTGAATTAAATATCTCGAAGTCTCTAGAGGTATCGCTTCACTAACATATCAGCAGATAAATAATTTTCACTTTGATGGATTTTATCATCCATCGAGCTTCTAGCGATTTTGAGTTCAGAAACACATAGAGAGACACACAGACATGATTGTGTGAAGATTCCAGAACAGCTGCTAAAATCGGCCCCGCTGAAGTAGCCACCTGGACGGTCGGAAAACTCCACAAAGGAGAATTTGCACAAAGAGCTTTTTGTCACTCCATATCTAGTGACACTTGACGCACAAAACCTTTTTGGAAACTCTGAATTAAGAAGGAGTGATGGATGTCCCTTCTCAATTGAACTGAGACAAGACTATCCATAGACGAGACCGCTAATAGCCAAGACTGTCACTGGACATAAATCAATCGCCTGGTGAAAGGAAGACCTCACTGGTGGACATCACCAAATTGTCAGCCAACCCTCACGAATTAGGCGGATCTTGATCCTGGGAAAACTAGGATTTAAGCTGCGGCAAAAAGAAAAGGAGAGTTGCTTTTTGATCGGCGATCACTTATTGATCGGATTCCGATCATAGCATTGGTATTTCGAGTGCTCGATCTTCGGATCGGTTTTAGAAATAACTGGGTCCCATGCGGCCAGTAGTGTAGCTGAGAGAAGCAGAGTTAAGAAGCTGTATGCTTCTGTTTAACAGTTATAGGAGAGCATAGCTCTCGTATCTGAACTGTTCGAGTTTTATTCGAGATGAGCGGATGCTCATGAGGACTCATTGAACTTTTCAATAGATTTTAAGTAGAGCTCTGAGTGACTGTTATTTCTACCTGCAGAGGCTGTCTCAAACACCATCCTGTAATTTTACTCACGTCTATAATATTCTGTACATAAATTATTGCTTATTTTGCAATCTATAAAAACCAAAATACTTCGAGTAACTTTAAAATAAAATGATTAGATTTGATACTAGTCTAGCTGCTGATACACGCTACCCGTGGTCTCACGACGTCACAATTGCAAAACTTGATATTTTAGTTCAGGGAAGTTTAAAATAACAAAAATTATTAAAATTTCGAGGTCGCATTTTTTAAGGATTCAAACACTTTCTCTCTTTGTACTTCGTTCACGAGAAAATGAAAAAGCAGATATCTAAGTTTGAATGACTGAAAGTAAATGATTTAAAAATGGTGGGATTTATTCAAATCCGGCACTGTGTTGACACTAGTTACCTTACCACCTAAATGAAGGAAAACAAAGAAAGGATTTTCTCCAATTCGTTTGAAAGGAAAATATTACATGGCAACGGACTTCCTCTTTTTATATCCAGATATGCATACACAGTTTAATCCTTCCATACGTGCGATAAAAAAAAATCACTATGGAGCAAGAAATGACCTGACTGGTCCAAGTAGAAATTCCTGATGAAAAAGCAAGACTTTGGGACAGAGAAGCAACTAAGAACAGTCTAGTAGTAATGAGAAGCAAATTTTAACATATACAGGGTGCCCACTAAAATCCTTTACCACCCTTTTAACTACCGAATGGCTGCAGCTATCTTCATAAGAGTGGTGTCTAGGCATAGTAAAATGCGCTACTGGATGAAACCACTTACAGCGCCACCTGGTGGAAAACGGTGGAGATAGCGTTA
>BGPR01044387.1:0-10165 GCA_013235015.1 Araneus ventricosus | reverse complement strand
CTATTTAAGTTTTTGAGTTCAGATGAACACGGACAGACAGACAGATTTCCGGGAATAGATTTTGACTCAAATTTAATAGAAACCTAAAAATTATGTGTGAAGACAAGATACCAAATTTGATCCTTCTAGCTTTAATAGTTTTTGAGTTATCATGTTCACAGACAGACAGACATAATTCCAAAATTGTGTTTTCTTACTCAGGGAGGTCTAAACGTGGAGATTCGTCAAAATCTCGGGTTCGAATTTTTTTACGATTACAATGCTTTTTCTTCGTATACTTCATATACGAGAAACTAAAATTTTAGAGCTGGGCCAGTGGAAAATTAATCCGTTTTTCGTGGAAGATCATGAAGATACATCAAAATTACGAGTTCGAATTTTTCGTCGAATACAATGCTTTCTCTTAGTGAACGAGAATTTAAAAATTTGGAGTTGGTGCCAATAGAAAATCAATCTTTGTTCTTGATTCCTTCGAAAAACAAACAAAAGGGGAAAAATCTACTCTTTAAACAAAGGAATATTTTTTCTTAACATTGTCTCTTTTAACGCAGTGTACAATAAATCACTCTCTGAACTCGATTGTTTAATTAATAAATCGTCATATGTTCACACCAGAAACATTTTTCTTATTTTATAAGCGATATATTTTTCGTGAGTCTTGTCAGTTTCAAATAGAAAATAAAAATAAAATAGCGTCATTTCAAGTAATAGATAATCGTTTGCGGAACATCTCTTTGAAAGAAAAAAGTTCTACAAAGAATATAAAATTAAGAAGTAAAAAAAATCTACGTAACATGTTAAGCAAGAGGTAGTAATTTCAATGGAATTTCTAAAGATTGAAAATGAGCTTTAATTTGGTAGAAAGTCTTAGAGAATGAAGGGAAATAAATGACATGGACAAACTTTTGGCTTGTTTAAAAAAATATGCAATATTTGCGCTGTTTCAACTATGTTTGGATTTCGTCGTGCAACACTGCATATTTCTTGCATAGGGCCTGAAACTCAAAATAATTTTAGATTTGCTTCTCGTTTATAAAGTAAATTTCCTAAAAAAAGATTTAAAAAAAACACACAATTTTCTCATCATTAATGTAATGTATTTATAACAGCTGATAAATAAATTAATGAAATATTAATTTATTATATTTTATGCAATATGAGCATTATTATTATTTAATTTGTAAAAATATCATTTAATTTCAAAAATTGTATAATACCAATTTCTAGACCATCTTCGTGGGCTTTTGTATTTTAGAGCATTTGCTGTGTATATATGTAGTAATAAATTATCCTTTAAATAAATAAAAAATGCGTAACGGTTAAATATGAAAAAATATCTTTTTATCAGTTAAAAACACGATACTACCTACAACTGGCAAGAACCTTCATTTTTATTTATTAATTAGTTGATATGCCCAGCGTTGCTCGGGATTAAAATACTTTAATGTCTAATATTTTTGATGCAAAAAACTAGTTTTGAATAGAACTGTTTTTTGTACCGTCCCAAAATAGAACACCGAAATCATTTGTGTTGCTTCAAAAGCGGACGTTAATATAACCAAACTGTTCCTTTTGAAAGAGAACTTTATATCTCTAAACTTTTCCTTTAAGACAGAACCTAAATATAACTAAAGTAATCATGAGTATTTCATCCAACAAATTTTCGTCATCACTTTGTTGAAGAGCGCAATATTCTAAATACCTCTTTCCGCTGAATTAAATGTGCAGCACTACGAGTTTTCTCAAATATCTTTGGTGCCGAGAAACATATTATGGGTAACGAAGCAGAAGATGAAGCTTTGTTCAGAGAATGGATAAATCTCTGAAAATTGTTTATCAAGGCTTTATACTGTTGAAAAGATCTTATTATCTTTGTTTTGAAAAGTGAAAGAATTCGAAATCCTTTTCTTCTCAACAAAATAAGGTTTAAAGTTGAGGGAATTCCTTATCAAAAACTTTAAAATATAGCTCCGAAAGAAAGAAAAAAACCATAAGAAAGTTTCGTTTAACTGATTCAAAATATAGAAAAAAAAAACGGTTGGCTCAGAGCTTTGAAAATTCCTAAATTCGAGCTTTTAAATTGTATAAAAATATTTTTATATTTCGACTATAAGAGAAGCGAAATTTCCTTTTTTGAGTAGTGTTACTTCTGTTGCATTTGTTTTTCTAAAGTAAGGTTGCTGGAATCAAGAAAATAATTTTAAAAAGTAAAAAATTATATTTCATTGACATACCACTTCTACCTTGAAAATATAAATAAAAGAATTTTTTAAAATGCATAATGTCCTACACGGCGGATTTCGTCATATCTGCTATTTTTCGTAAAATCTATTGCCCTCGTGTGTGCTCTATGAAATATGCACTCTTCTCGTAGTATTATTATTTGTTTCATGGAGTCTCGCGGCTCATTAAATGAGTACGGTTTTAAATTTGCTGCGCTAATCTGTTGGCATCCGTCACCCCATGAGGAGCATAAGTGTTAGAAATATTTAAAAGGGTTATTGATCGACGCTCTTAGAGCATTCTAATTTTCGGTACGAAAATAAGATCTAGTCTTCGAGAGTCATTTCTAAATCCTTCCTAAATCCTTTCTAAACCCTTTTACCTTCTCGTGTACGAAATATCGAGAAAGTATTCTAATCGTCAAAGACTGCTTAATCTTTAATTTATTATGTTGTATTTAATTACGTACAATAGAAATGCAGTTGTACTTTTAGTTGTATTTAAATACAATTGTAATACAATTAATTTTAATTAAATACAATTATAGATTGTACATTATTTTTATATAATTGTAAATATTGTAATTAAATACAATTACAAATTGCAATTAATTTTAGTTGTAATAATTACAATAAATTTAATTATAACAATAATGTACAATTATAATTAATTTTAATTGTTATTTAAATTAAAGCAATGGAATTTTAATGTTTTTAATTATACAATTTGTAATTAAATATACAATTGCAATGCAAATTGTGTTTAACTGGAATAAAAATTGTCATATTTCTATTACTCTTCAGAGTGATCTATGAAATATGCGCTCTTCTCGTAGATTATGTCGAAACGTGTTTGTTTCATGGAGTCTCTAGGCTCATGAAGTGAGCACCAATTAAATTTGCTGCGTTATCTGTTAGCATCCGTCACCCCATGGGGATCATAACTGTTAGAAATATTCAAGAGGGCTATTGATCGACGCTCTTAGAACATTCTAAGTTTCGTTACGAAAATAAGATCTAGTCTTCGAGAGTCGTTTCTCAATCTTTGATTTTTACCTTATCGTATATGAAGTATCGAGAGAGAAAGTGTTGTAGACGGCGAAGACTTCCTTATGTTTAATTTATTATGTTGTATTTAACTACATGCAATAGAAATGCAATTTTACTTCTAATTGTATTTAAATACAATTGTAACATTATTAATTTGAATGAAATACAATTACAGATGGTGCATTATTTAAATTGTAATTCTAATTGTTGTAATTAAATACAATTACATATTACAATTAATTTTAGTTGTAATAATTACAATAATGTGCATTTACAATTAATTTTAATTTTTATTGAAATTAAAACAATGAAATTGGGATGTTTTTAATTATATAATTTGTAATTAAATATACAATTGTATTACAAATTGTTTTTAACTGGATTAAAAATTCTAATATCTTTATTGCTCTGGAGTGTGCTCTATGAAATATGCACTATTCTCGCAGATTATGCCGGACGAAAACAAGATCTGACCATAGAAAGTCTTTTCTAAATCTTTGATTTTTACCTTTCATATGCGAAGTAAAATAAGAGAAAACTTTGTAATCGACCAAAAATTCAATTTCGAGATTTTATGAATCTACATATTTTAGAACTCCTTCAGACCGAGAAAATCACTTTGGACTTACGTCTGTTTGTCCTCGTGTATTTGAATTCGAAAAGCACAAACTAGAACAATGGAGCGAATTTGCTATGATATCCTTACATAGAAATTATATATCTGACAGAAATTTCAAAGTGATTCTGACTATCAGCAGAATTATTCTTTTTCATGCACAATTTTCTTTGCAGAATTACAAAACGACTCTATTCGCAGAAATTTCGCAACGGCAGTTAAGGTCTAAGAACACAGACAGACATTAGACATTATAACTTTCATAAGATTCATACTTCTGAACCAGGCCTTAACTCAATAGGTCATGAGTGGGTTTATTGAAAAAGAGTAGCATGTATATTTGTATTCAGTTTATTGTGGCTATGATCTTAAAATGATAATGGTGATATTTCTAATTTGATTTACACAGCTATATATTTAAAATAATTGGCAGAACCAGAGTACAAGTCCACCAGCCCCAATCACTGGACCGATTTCGATAATTTTTATTTCATATGGAAGCTTACGACGTCTACATACGTCAACAGTGGTCGCCTGCCCCTCACGAACCTCCATTTTCGATAGATATCGAAAAAATACTTCTTCTCTATGAGGAAGAAACACCAGACAGTTTCCCCAGTCACCGGACTGATTTCGACAATTTTGATCCCTTATGATATCTGCAGATCCTTAGATATGTCATCAATGGTCGCCCGCCACCTCCTATTTCGAGATCTATCGCAAAATGAAATTTTGGATGAGTCTCTCAATCTCCTACAACCGCCAATTTTTTTCGCAAAGGATCAAGCATAGCTACAGGCTATTAATACAGGGGTACTAAAGTCCTTCTTCCCCACATTACCATGGGAACGGTGACAACTATTGCCACAAACTTGGTGTCTAGGTATAGTAAAGTGACCATGAGATCGGTTGCAACGCCACCTGGCGGCAAACAACGGAGTAAACGTTCCTATCTCGAAAATGGTACAAGAAATGGGAAAAAAGTCATTAAAAAATTATAGAACGCCTCCGATTTAGTACACAAAGACATTTTGAGTGCAATAATGCTAAGGAGAAAACGTGTAAAACGCGAATTTGTTTTGTCGCGATTTTCCAAACCTGTGACGTAACAACTCGCTACAACAGGAGGTATGTTACAAAATGTGCAGCAAGAAATCCAAAAAAGATTCTAGACGTGCACTGTAACTGACGGAGAGCATTTCGAACATCGAAAATAAAAGTATCTGCTGCTAACTAACTGTTCTCTTTTCTTTCTAACGCTTTTCTGGCGTAAGAGTGTTGGAAATCGCGATCAAACAAATGCGCGTTTTACACGTTTTGTTCTTAGCATTATTGTGCTCAAAATGTCTTTTCGTACTAAATCGAAGGCGTTCTACAATTTTGTAATGAATTGTTTCCCCATTTCTTGTACCGTTTTCGAGATAGGAACGCTTACTCCGTTGTTTGCCGCCAGGTGGCGCTATAACCGATCTCGCTGTGTAGCGAATGGTCATTTTACTATACCTAGACACCAAGTTTGTAGCAATAGTTGAGGCCGTTCTAAAGTTAATGTGGGGTAGAAAGACTTTAGTGGACACCCTGGATATGGACGAACAGCTGATACTCGAAGTCGTCCAGTTTATTTTAAAAAAAATGTGTAAATCAAATTAGAAATATAACCCTAATCATAAAAAAATCTTTGACCATTTTTTTCCCATCATTTTTCGTGGTATAAATATGGCTTCTAGATATCAGAATTCCCCTTTTAAAATCAAGCGGTTCAATTTGAGAGTGATTTTAAGGATGCTAATAGAGGAAAATTTAATGTAGAGTTCATATGCACAATCATTCTGGATTACATGTTACAAGGAACTTCTAAACATACTCTCCCAAATTTGTCTCCTATTGTTTCTTAAAGGGCTATAGATCCTTTAAAATATCCAATTTTTTAGATTTTTTTAATGATTTAATTTGAAAGCTTAAATCATTCTGAACATTTCAAGGTATTAAACATTGTGCATTTTAAATAGTTTAAAAGACGTTGTTAAAAAGCTATCACAATACATGAAGATAAGTGATTAAAAAAATGCTTTATCTCAAAACTACATTTTCAGAGAAAGCGCTCAGAAATTTTAAAATATTGTTCATCGTATCAGTTTGAAAAATTCCAGTCACGTTTATGCTAACACAATGAAGAAAATCATGCAAAAACAAAGCATTATGTGTTATTGTTTTCTTTCCGTTCTTGGTATCTTTTAATTTTTAAGAAAAAAGTAATAAAACATTTTAACAGCAAAAAAACTAATAAAACATATCTGGGTATTTATCATATTGCATGATATTTAAGCTTTGCTTAATTTTCTTCAAAATCTTGCACGCAAGCGAAATCCATGTTCGACAACTTAGAGTTGGTTTCAGTGGCGACTCGTCAGCTCAGAAACAAGCAGTGCTGCGAAAGGTTTGTAGACCTAAGCTGTAGGAAATGCTGTGCTGATTATTTTGGTATATAACGATGATATACTGAAAATTGAAAGTTTTAGAGTTATAAGCAAAAAACTGGAGAATTTTTTTTTAATGTTTTTTGGCTATACCTAACATTCCAACAAAAAATTATTAGTGGCAAACCTGAGAGTCGTAATCAGCACCCGAAAAATAGCCAAATGAGGAAGTCGCGCCAAATGAGAGCTGAAAAAAAATGCAGCTCAAATGAAAGAAATTTCAAGCGGAGAAAGGGGTGCTTTTCTCCCGCTTCGATTTACTCTTTGCGTTAATATGGATTCGTAGGCTCTCTCTTAATTTTTGATTGATTTTCCGTCTTCTTTTTATATTTTTTATTACTTTTTTGCCATTTTCATTGATCACTGAATTCTCAAAGTGGAAAAGTAAGCCAGTTAGAATAAAAACGAAAATACAATCTTTTAAAATAATTTCAGGGGAGACTGCAGCTCTGCAGCTCTTATGGACGAGCCTCCACTTGTTTATTTATACATCTGCAATGCTAAAATTTACTACATTCACTTTAAAATTCGTATTTAGGAAGGAGCTTGTCATATTTAATTGAGGTAAAAAAATCTACCAAATCCTTTAAATATTTGTACTGTATAAATAGACACACTTTCACTATTTTTGATCTGATTCTTCGTTGTTAAAGGTTCCATAACCCCTTAAAGAGAACGGAAACTGTCCGTTTTCGCAGTGTTTTTAAAGCAAAAGAATTTCTTTTGGGCAGTATGGGAAAAGCACTTACCATGGTATTTAAGAGGAGGAAAGTTTTACTTCCAGATCTTGAACTTTTGAAACAACAATAAATGCAGGAAGTGTTACTGAGAATTTATTAGACCGAAAATTTCTCCGGACAATTACAGAACTTGGAAAGACTCAGGTTTTTATAAATCTCTAATTTACTCCCGAAGCTTTTATTTTCTGAAAAGTAGAGACGTAAAATTAATGCTTCCGCATTTTATGAGCTAACTTCTCTTATCTTCCACCTCATTTTGTGAACTACGAACAAAAATTTTTAAGAATTCACATTTAGCTGCCTCTTATTTCTTTTTCAACCAACTGAGGCACGTGGGGATAAGCAGATGTGGGGCACAACATGAGTGGGGGAACAAGAGCGCTAATAGGGAAAAAAGTAGAAATCGTAGAGTTTGAGTTTATGGCTTAGGTGCAAATGAATTCCATACAACTAACATAAACTGCAATTACACGAAATTATTCTATAGGGGATCATCTTTTAAATACGTATTTTGAGTGTTATACAGTGAATCACAATACTATTCGGACTATTTGTATAAAAATCTCTGCAGTTGGAATTAAATTCGAACAAAAGAGTTCAAATTTTTTTCACATCATCTCGATTTGATTCTGTATGAGAGTTGTCACAATTTGTTTTTAAAATAATGTTTCATTTTTAACGTAGGACTACGCTCCTCCCATTGGGGTCTCAGGAAGGACATTGATTCACACACCGAAACGCCACAAAATTTGGTATGGGAGATCCTCTATATCTCAGTAACTACATATCTTAAAAACATAACTAATGTCTTCTTTTAGAGATAAAGGGTAACAACAGAAATTCCAAAAAAAATTTGAAAATCGGAATTGTAGTTCAGCGACTACTGAGTCGCACAGTTGGGCAAAAATACGCAGGAATTGGTGACGCGAGCTTCTATATCTCGGTAACTACATATGTTAATATCTGTTCCGTTTGATTTCTTGTACAGGCTTCAGAAAATAAACTCTCACTATACACTGTGCTTTATATGCACATTAGCGTATTTCATATTATTATATATCTTTGTAAAGTCTGAAATTATGATAGAGGAACAATATTTTTTTAACATTTTCAGGAAGAAATCTGTTCCGTTTGATTTCACATGTTCGAGCTTCAGAAAATAAACTCACTATATACTGTGCTCGCAGGAGCTGAAAGAAATTTTCTCTCTAAATTTGCAAATCTTGCAAGAAAGCTCGTCTAGCTATTAAAAGTTCTTTATCAAAATAGGAATTTGCTTTTATTAATTTTAATTTATCCTCTGAAATTTCATCTGTTTTTTATTGTCATGTTCTGCGATAATGACCCTTTCATTTCTGTGAAGCAATCCCAAAATCCCAAGAGGGTTTCTCACATATCTTATTATTGAAATTAAGATATTGAAAATATTACTAAAACACCATCAAAGTGTTAACATTATTTAAATACACGAACAGTAAAAATCAATTTTATTAATCTTTAACTTTTTTCATTTAAAATATGAGAAAAGGATTAAAAGTGATAACTTTTTTCATTTAAAATTTGAGAAAAGGATTAAAAGTGAAATGTTTTAAAAAGTGGGTATTCAGCCTGAAATTTGGTCGAATATTTAGTATTTGGCCAAATCACTATTCGTTACATCACTATTTCCTATAACAGGGAATCCAATATCAGTGGCTTCTTTTTGTAAAATTGCAAAATGGGACAGATTGGTTAGAATCAGTGCTTAATGTGACATTTTGTGTTGTCTCACAAATGAGCATCTGTTATTTGTTTTAGAGTTTATTCTGAATAAAAAATAATCAGTCCATTTCTGAGGAATTTGTGATTGTGAATTAAGCTATACTTTTTCTCAATGAACTTATGATTTATCATATTCGTTAAAATTTTTTTGCAGTTAAAATTTCAATACAATCGTTGAAATTAAGGCCTTCTTAGCAAATTTGCATGCCCTGTTCTAGAGTAGTTTGGTGCCCCATCAGAACCATAACTAGGAATTTTAACGCCTATATTCTTTAATAGTGTTATTAAAGATCTAAATCTGATGCGCTAATATGACACTATTTCTCAATGATCTTATGATGTATCACAATCTTTAAAAAAATTTTGCAGTTACAATTTGAATACAATCATTGAAATCAAGGCATTCTTAACAAATTTGTGTGCCCTGTTCTTGAGTAGTTTGGTATCCCATCAGAACCATAACTAGGAATTTGAACACCTATATTCTGTAATAGTTTTATTAAAGAACTAAATCTGATGCACTGATATGATGCTAGGAATCAGCATGCAACTACCTACTTCATGATTCATAATGTAGGTGACTTCTATCCACACGCATAATTTAGAATTTTTTTACGGATTGTCTCTGTACAAGTATTTTTTGAATTCATAGTGCAAATTTATTTAACAAACACAAAATCAGTTTCAGTCTAGTTACAAGACCTTGACCAGTGTTTCCCAACCCTTTAGCTTGTCTAAAATTCTTATGTCCCCTCTGTATCTTATACATAAATTTTAATTTTCAAAAATTTAATTGTTCACTGAAGAAACGTAAATTATAGGTTTTAGGACGAAATCACTAGGAAATTGTTGAGAAACACAGTAAATAAATTTTCATTACATATAATGGAGAACTGAAGTTCATGTATGAAATAATTTTAATGAAATATTTTTCTATATTATTTTAATTATTAGTAATTATTTACATTTAGTGAGATCCTTGTGCTTGCGGCAAAGAGATCTTATGTTAGGTTGCAAGTTAATTAGCCTTAGTCTCGAGTCTCCCTGTTGTATTATATCTTCCTGATTTTTTTTTTCTATTTTCGAAATGCCCTCCTTAACAATCAAATTACCCTCCTGTGGGTCGTGGGTCGCATGTTGAGAAATACTGCCCTAAACATATTTTCAATTTTAATGTATTTAAAATTAAATATTTTTTGGTTAAGAGTTTTAAAAAAATTAAGTTTAGTAAATTTTTAGACACGTTTGGGTCATTGACGCGCCTGGGCTACAACCCAATCAGCCATCGGGATAAAACGG
>BGPR01044386.1:0-12629 GCA_013235015.1 Araneus ventricosus | reverse complement strand
TTATGTCGTTCAGTTTTTATTCAAATCTTTCATCTTCGATTTTTATCGTGAAGTATTTATCAAAAGCATTGCAATATTATGAAAGTCCAGACGGATTTTCATCATCGAAAACACTGAAATAAAGGAGACGACTTTATTTCTCTAAATGCTCGAAAATCGTTTAGAGAAATTCCGTAAAATTTCAGTCTACAGGTTCATAAAATGGCCGTATGATGTATTGCTAAATCAAGTAATCTTTTATTGACAATAAAAACAAAATATATCCCTTTGTATTCAAAGAGATGTGAAACACTGATTCAGTTTCTTTATCAAATAGAAATTTCAAAAATTCCATTTAACCAACGTTAAGACAGATGGATGAACTTTAAGTTAATAAAATTATTCAAGCATCTTATGATGGATAGTAATTGTTTTAAACTTTTTTCATCGAAATTAACAAACAAGCAGATAGACCTCGAAAATTATTTCTGACAATATAAGGAACTAGGTTTTTGCGTTAATTATTTTACTGAACAAATCACTATTATCCACAAGACTTATCCTCATCTCATTTATGTAACATCTTTGGCATTCACAGTTTGAGGGTCCGACGTGATCTTTCTTGTCTTTTATTTTATCGTAAGATAATTAATGATGCCATTGATTGCAGTGACATACTGAGCCGTATCACTTTTTCTGTGCCGACTAGAAGTCTGAGGAAGAGTTGCTTATTTGTTAATGTATTTACCAGGTTTAATTACATACGTAATTTTTCTATTTATAAATTTGACAAGATTTTTAACAGGTACTCTGATGATCTTGATGTGTTTAATATGTCTTATGGTGTTTTTAAAACTGAATGTTTGCGGCTTTTGTGTCCTTGAAGTGTTTTTATTTTGTGTGCTTTTTAAAATCGTGTTGTGTTTTTAGTGATTTCTGTGTCTATCTGTTGTTTTTATTAATCTGTATTTTACGGCTATTTTAGTGTTTGTTTCTGTATCATGCACTCTGTAATTGGAATTTATTCTGTAGTGTGAATTTTCTAAATAAATAAATAAGTTTATGGGGACAACAGAAAAAATGGCGAGATATTACAAACAATAAAAAAATAAAATAAAAGTTTGAAAAAAAGCTTTTATTGATGTATTAAAAGGCGAATTAAAATTCTAAAGGTTAAGCAAACATTGTAAAAGCTTAAGGCGTTGAGATTGTTACAAAAATCGTCCGGTGGGTGTACGTGAGTGTAGTTCAACAAGCAGGATATTAAAAAAATAGCTCTTTATTCCACGAATATTCCAGAAAAAACACGTAGCACAGGTAACAAAACTAAATAGCACTTGTATAAATTAATAATACAAGCAGATCACTAATAAAAATCAGTCACATCACTTTCAACAACGCTCAGTGTATGTTAGCTCACCAACTTGCATTGCGGACAAGATTCCAACTGATTGACTCACTCGATAAGCTCTCGGTATTTATACCTTTTCTGAAAGGATGTGACGTCACATAGACTTATCTCGAAGGTTCTCGATATTTCCGTTCCTAGTAGAGGTAGGACATAATTCTGGCATTTTCTAAAAGCTTCGCTTTGTCGCCAAAATTGTCGTCAAGGTAGAGGTTCATTGGCTTGGCTTCCAATAAAACCTCTGTAAAATTCTCTTTCCTGCCATTAGATTAGCACGTTAGAGAAATGACTTTACAGTTTCGTAACAATGTGAATACTTTAATTAAATTTGAATTTTAATAGCATTCGTAATATATTTTAACTTTTTATGAATGTTTAGGAATTTTGTTTCTCGTGATATTCATTATTTATCGTATTGTTTTCAGCGCCTGGGTTACAATTTGTGCTTTGATCTCCAAATTTTTTACTTAAAAAAATTATTTTTTACATTGTAGAACACTAATAAAAGCTTGTTTTTACAACTATTATTTCTATTATTTTCGATTTTTAGTCTTAAATATATTTCGAAATTCATTATCATTGATATCATGAAATTTTATAATCAATTTTTCTCAAATTTATTACCTCTCATATAAATAAAAATTTATTTAGAATTAATCGATTAACTGGCAATTAAATTCTGAGAATATTAAAATATTGTATTGTCATCGGGAACGCTATACCAAATTTCAGAAATTTAATACATCAGAATGTGAGAAAAAAAATAAACTACAAAATTCCATCATTAATACAAGTTTTACATAGCAGCAGGTTTAAACCAGTGATGAGGGCTTGAGCGGAGCGCACGGATTCAACGATTCTCTACCTCCAACGCTTGATGAGTCTTAATTTCAACAGAACGATGTCGATTTAGCCTTCCAGCAGTCGCGGGTACGAAGGAGATTCTTAAATCGTGCATCGTATTACATATTTATATCATTCTTTTATAAATTTAAGTACAGTTTTTATTTATATAATCTATGTTTAGTGTGGAGCTAATAAATACAGATTACATAAGGAAAAGTTGCACTGATTTTTGTGAAAGAACACGATATAAATATGTAATACAATGCACGATGTAATTATCTTCTACGTACGCACGACTGCTGGAAACTTAAACCTTGATGTTGAAGGTTCGCCCGACTTAAGAAGTCGATCCCTTACAGCGAAAGATCCTCAGCTAATGAAGTAGTCTTATTAGCAGTTGGTTTTCAGCGGAAGTTATATAAAAGAGGAGAAGTTAATTTTACGTCTATTTTGTTTGTTTAGTTATCTAACCAGCGGGAGTGGCCTCCCCTAAACTATCTCGTATACTTTTCAAATATTTCTCATTTCCCTTCCTCCTGCGTTGATAAAAAGTTCGAACCAACTGTAACCCAGAATGCAATGACTATCAGAAGGTTTTTCGTTGTTGATTATAGTGATAGTAAAATATTGAGGTGAAGAATCATATTCAAAAAGATACGTATGTATTAAAACTTCGCAATATTTATTTTTTTATCAAACTCTAGCAATGCGAGTTCCGCGTGCGAAGAAAACAGAATAGCTTGCGCATGCGCAGAGATTGCTTTCAATACGCAAGTAAAACGAGACGCTCTAAATGTTTGCTTCCTTACAAAATTTTTTGAAAACTGCCAAGTTTCGGAGTATCCCTTCTTTGCACAGGCATTTACGCATGCGCATGGAGTAGAACAAGTATGCTATTATACAGACCGACAGACAGTCAGCCCGTTGACGGATTTGGCCCAAAATTTTATACGGACTTACATTCATGACGATAAAACTGTGTGCCAAATTTTATCCATCTGGCTTTTCAAGTTTTTGAGTTATAGCGTTCGCATGACCTCGAACATACAGACAGACAGACTTCCCGTTGACGGATTGGGTCCAAAAGTTGATAGAAACCTACAAATTATGTTTAAAGACCACATACCAAATTTCATCCCCGTAGCTCTAATAGTTTTCGAGTTATCGTGTTCACAGACAGACATCATTCCAAAATTGTGTTTTTCGGACTCAGGGAGATCTAAAACGGGGAGATTCGTCAAAATCTCGAGTTCGAATTTTTTTGACGATTACAATATTTTCTCTTTGTATACTTCGTATACGAGAAAGTATTACTTTCTCGTATCCGAATATATATATTTTCAAGAAAATATTGTAATCGACAAAAAAATTCGAACTCGAGATTTTGACGAATCTCCCCGTTTTAGACCTCCCTGAGTCCGAAAAACACAATTTTGGAATGATGTCTGTCTGTGAACACGATAACTCGAAAACTATTAGAGCTACGGGGATGAAATTTGGTATGTGGTCTTTAAACATGATTTGTATGTTTCCATCAAATTTTGGATAAAATCCGTCTACGGGAAGTCTCTGTCTACTTTCATATGAACACTATAACTCAAAAACTTGAATAGCTAGATGGATAAAATTTGGTACACAGTTTTATCATCATGAATGTAATGGACCAAATCCGTCAAAGGGTTGACTGTCTGTCGGTCTGCATAATCGCAAACTTGTGAACACAATAACTCTTTAAGATAACGACTTTGATATATGAAATTTGGTATGTGGCCTTCTAACCGTAATTGTAGATTTGTGTCCAATTTTCGTTTCAATCCGTTAAAAAAAAGTTTTTCAAATTGTATATTTGGTTCAAAATGCACATTGCAACTGTGTGTTGGCGAGCGTTTCGCTTATTTTACTCAAGTTAGTATGGTTGGCTTTTGACCTTGGCGGTTTACGAGGGAAATTGTAGCTAGCCACAAACACGTGCTTCGGAAATTATGACAACACCCTAAAACGCAACTTCGTTCTGACATCTTCCAGATGGACGCCTGTTATTAACCAGAGGTATGGTGAAATCTTGTGTGATATCTGTAATAAGATTTCGTACTCAAAAACGTTAAATAAAGTTGTAGTACCCTAGCACGCGTAAAAATTGCGAAAATATGCAATTTTTTTGCAAAATATTAAGTTTTTGGGAATTCATAAATTTTATATGTTTCATTATAAATCACCATTCATAATTTTTTCTCAAAATAACCAGGGTGTTTATCCACCCCACATTACTGGTTGTATGCGAGAAAGTTACGGGGAGGCTACTCCCGCTGGTTTCATTTTAATATAATAGAGAGGATTAATTTTGTAATCGATGAATGATACTTTTTCCATGATGTGTATTTCTCTTGCTCATTAGCTGCGAATTCGATATAGAATTATATGACAATTAAGACTTCCTGCATCAGAAACTGCTAGCCGAGCTTTGCGAAGTTCGGTACCAACTAAAGATCAAATCTATTTTATCACAGTTATGAAGTAATAAATTCTCCAGATCCAAAGTATCAATAGTTTCACTACGAAGAAGAAAAATACCTTAAAACAAAAAAGATCTTTTATAGCACGATCAGAACTAGTTTTTTTTTTTTTAAAAAGTATCTTTTTTACTAAATATTTACAAAATTTGAATAATCGTTCATTTGCGCAGTATTTAAATTCAGATTCGATCTAAGAAATATGCCAAACCATCAATCACCAAATTGGATAAATCGATCTAATATAACCAAAATAAAAATAGAGAATTAAGGGAAACTGTATCCCATTAACAATGTTCATTCAAGGGACCAGCGAAAAATTTGAACTATTGCCGAATTCGAATTAAAGAAGTTCGAATTAGCCAAATTCCACTGTATTATGAATAAATGTTCTCCGCTTCACGCAAGAACTTGATTAATGCACCTTTCCATATACACACATGTCCATAAATTAAGGATAATGAAGTTCAGGCAAAGAAAGAGACAGAAGCAAAACAAATTTGACTTATTTGTAAAGTCTATTTATTAAACAAAAGGTAAAGAGCAAAACAGATGCTATATGTTTGACATAATTAATAAAAATTGCGATTTTTACTCCCTGGAGCAAATTTCAAAAAGAACCTATTTACAAAAAACAGTATAACATGGTTAGTATGATGGTTAATACGGAGTATGTCTCCCGGACGATGCAATACAGGCCTTACAACGCCTAGGCATGCTGAGTATCAAATTATCAATCTGATCTTGGGGAATATTACACCACTCATCAAGCAATGCCCTCCGAAGTTCCGGTAGACAGGTGGGAGGGGGTTGACGGGTTGCAATTCGTTGGCCAAGCATATCCCACACATGCTCTATTGGATTCAAGTCCGGTGAGTATACTGGCCAATCCATACGGGTGATATCCCCCGATTGAAGGCATTCGTCGACAATGTTTGCACGGTGAGGACGGGCGTTGTCATCCATAAACAGAAATTCAGCACCCATGGCGCCCCGAAACAAACGTACATGTTGTTCCAGAATGACATCCCGATAGATGTGGCCTGTCATCGTTACACTCTGAACATGCAGGTCAGTTCTGGAACCAAGAATAATTCCTCCCCAAACGAGCCATCCTGCACCACCGTAACGGTGTCGTTCAATGGTGTTCTCTTGGTGGTAACGGGTACCTGGCGCTCTCCATATGAAAGTCCGGCGAGAATCAGACTGCAAACTAAACCTGGACTCGTCGGAAAACATCACACAAGACCACTGTTGCGGTGTCCACAATGCATGCTCTCTACTCCAGGCTAATCGCAGGCGACAGTGAGTTGCGGTAAGTGGAACACATCTGACAGGCCTACGAGCATATAGACCAATGTGCCCTAAGCGTCTGTACACAGTCTGCCTTGAAACTGTCGTACCGGTAGCTGAAGAGAGCTGACGAGACAGGTCTGATGCTGTGCTCCATCTGTTTCTTTTGGCAGTAACTGCCAAATACCGGTCCTCATTCGGCGTTGTAACTCGGGGACGACCTGTGCTGTAACTTCTACTCACATTACCATCATCTTGGAATCGTTGCCAAAGCCTGGGGATGACACTCTGGGCGATTCCAAGTTCCTCGGATACTTCCAGCTGGGTACGTCCACATTCCAGTCGTCCGATAATTCTACCACGTAAAAAATCATCCAAATGCTTCCTTTGTGCCATAACTATGCGGTTATTGCACTGAAAGGCTTTTAAAGCGCTTGTGAACAATTTTACTTCTTTGCCACCATTCCTTATATACCCCTCTCTCACACTCTCGTCATTGTGACGTACTATCCGCGCCATCTGGTGGTTTCCTGTAATTTGCATATTCTTCTTCAAGATGTGTGTGATAATTCTACAGGTGAAATTTTTATTTTAGAGTTCAATTTCTGTGTGATTCTGTATTATCCTTAATTTATGGACATGAGTGTATAAAGATAATCAATAGCCATTCTTTTTCAACATGCATCGGAGGAGAATTGTGGACAATTAAGACACTTTGAATACGTATTTTGTTAATAAAATAATCATAATATTACTTGAGGTTATTGAAGAAAGGTAATGAAAATCCTTCACCCACCAAATATTATATTATCGAAAAATATAATTATCGTAGAATTCGAGTTAAACGAAGTTCGAATTCGCCAAGTACCAGTGCATTAAGAATAATTGTTCTCAAGTTCACACAAGAAGTGTTATCAACTCCTCGTACCATATGAGGAATCAATAACCACACTTCTTCAACATGTATCAGTGGCGAAGTGTGGACAATTAAGACTCTTAGAATACTTACTTTGTTGATAAAACAATCGTAATATTACTTGAGATTATTGAAGAAAGATAATAGAATTCATTCACCGACCTTCAAGAGATCGCTTAACTCCCGCGTGATATGTGCATGTCAAACCTGTGAGTATGTTTTGCGTTTTTACATTTATTTTTTCATAATCATCAGCCGTATTTCACTGTTACAAGATTAGAGATAAAAAAAATCTATTTTAAATTGTTTACACTAGAACTTTGTAACAAAAGTTATGACTTTATGTAATCGAAATTCCTGCGTATTAGAAGTTTTTTTTCAAAACCAGTGTTGAGTCTTCGTCATTACAATCAAGTGAAAGTAAATAAGACGATTTACTTCCTCTAATCTATAAATAGCATCTGGGGTTTAATAATCCATGCGATATTTAGAATTTCAATTTTTAGATCTGCGCACTATTTCGAAAACGAATTAATAATCTTCACTGATTTGGGAATTATGAGGTTAATTAATAGTTATGATCATATCTTTTCCTAACGCTTTAAAAATTAATCGAAATTTCTTAAGCTGCAAGTAAAAGTATGTTGTTTTTGTTAACCTTCATATTTTAAGTCTTCAAATGAATAGCAGGGTGTGTGGCTTTACGCTACAGAATGTCTACTAAACATTACGAAATATAAATTTATTTCCAAAAGGTACCAAAATATAGGATGATATTTCTATACTCTATGAAAAAAATCATTGCTCTCTTTATTTTTTATCTAAAATAAAACATTTACAGAGACCATATTTTCCAGTCCAAATTCGACGCAGGCAATGGATAGTACGAGATCGACTGAAGAATACCAATTTAAACCCGCACTAGGGCTAGATGGATTCAGACCTCACAGTTGAGAACCGATGTTGCTTGTGTGACGACGCCCGAGCCGGCATTCTTCTCTTCCACTCAAGCGTCGTCGTCATCTGACCACGGTTCAAAACGTACACCAGGGTCGCGTATATAGCGGGTCTTTAGTGGAATCACGTCTGGAAAAATACCCTTTAAACTCTACCCCCCTCTCTCCGTGGCTTGGTTGGAAAGACATCCATTGTAAAGTATTCAAAGATAAGTGTAATTATTAATTTTTCCATGAGTGCACTACATGGTCGAGAAAATACCCTCAAGGTTTTCTTAATACTATTAATTATTTCAAATGTAAATATCTTTGCTAAGTGAATACCCACGTCATCTTGCAATCGCTTTCTTATTGGCTGTAATGTAAGGCAGGCCATCCCTGGATCTTAAACCTGTCATAATATTTTTCAATCATAATATTTTTTTGCTCATGAAAGAGAGAGCAATTAATTCAAAATGAAATGCTGAATTTACGGTTATCGTAGGTATGCTGTACAATTCTGTTGAATAAATGAATGAGGACATGAACACCTATTAGTACTATTTTGTATCTAATTAGAGTATATAATTCTGAAATGTTTTGAGAGTAAAACGAATTCAAAACCTTCTTTAAAGGCTACACTTAAGTTCTTCATTAAAGTTAACCCTCCGCCGGGCGCAATTCGCCTTACAAACACAGGTAAACAAAATCGTAATTAATATCGTTAATACCCAATAGTTTTAATTTTAGCATTCTAAAATTAATCACTGGCCTTCTTGGGGAGGCTTTAACCCTCTAAGCGTTTAACACGTGTTTTTCCGTTTCTCTTATTGAGTTCAAAAGCAGGTACTCATGTTCGTATGTATAATTTCTTAAACTAACATGGATAAAATATTCTTAAGATTTCAGAGACTTTATTAAACGCAATAAAGATTCAATTATTCACATTGGAAACAAATTGTTAAGACTTTAAAGCTAGTACATCAAAATAGCTAACTGCTCAGAGAGTTAAAGAAAAAAGTCTCGCTTTCACTATTATTTCAATGCAATATGTGTTTTTTGGATTTGCGATTTCAGACGCATTTCGAATAACCCGGGTTTCGGTTAACCAGAGTTTAACTGTAGTACTTTTCCAAATAGAAAGGCCGCGGTGGCCTAGTGGTAAGGCCCCGATTCCGGGACCGGAGGGTCGCAGGCCCGAAACCCGATTCCACCGAAGATCCGCCGCCTATGGGGCCCGCTACACGCTAAATCATACGCAGTGGCCAAACGTCCTCCCGTTGGTGTGGTGCGGAAGCTTGGAGAGGGGGGTGCCAGCTCAGGGTTTCACACGTGTTTCGTCATCCGACCACGGCTCAAAATTACGAGGTCCGTCTCTAAATAGCCCTCGTGTTGCTTCAAAACGGGACGTTAACCTAACCTAACCTTTCAAAATAGGAAGCTAATATCAAGTTATGTGCATTCGCCTGATGCCAAGGAAATGGTTCTAAACCCGTTCTTCACTCGCGAAACTGGGATGAAATTCGCTCAACTTTTTCGTATCCGACGGTAGAAAGAATAAAATCATTTCCGCCCGGGTTAAAATAATATACCTTTCCTGTAACGGCAGCCACAACACAAAGTTGTGTCTGTTCATTGCTCTCTCGTGATTGAGAAACAAGCACGAGCTGATATTCAATTCGTGTTTTCTTTTTACACGTATTTCACGAATACAAAACGTAAATTCATCCATTTATTAAACTTCTCTTTTTATTTTCCATGCTCGTGGCGAAGTAGTGAATTTCATCAATTTTACAACAATAAGTCAAAATGAAACAAAAGTATCCACGAGCGAAAAATTGGAAAAATCGTTTCAGAAATGAAATCAGTGAGTTGTCAAATTTTCAAAATAGTTTACATTTATTATTGTTTTTAATATCTTGTTATAGTCTAAATATTATTGCATTCGAAATTATGTTATCGTTTTGAAAATCTTATTACAAACATGGTAAGAAAAATAAGTTTACAGAACCTCTTATGAGTGTTTTTTAAAACAGTTAATGGCCTAAAACAGAATATATAGAATACTTAAATATTAAAGAAATAGACAGAATATTTAAATACTAGAAAACCACCCGCCATGGTATGACGAGACATTTTTTCACTTCATTCGAGACATTTCCCTTCAAATTTGACGTTTTTAAATAGATATATATGCGAGAGAAATGTTTAACATTGATTGAAAACAAATAAAATAAACATATGTTTTATGACAGGAAACATTGTTTTTTATTTACATATTATTTAAATATTTCTTTATTCAAAAAATCTCTTGGTAAACAACATTCCGTGTGAAGTATTTTTCGTTTTTTAATAATTTTCCTTGTACTTCAGATGTCTTTGTGTAAATTTTAACGTGATTGGGAATCCTAGACCTTGAAAGTGCAACATAGAGCTGTCCATTTTGAAAAGGCAGGCTCATCGAGGTAAATTCCAACATGATCGAAAGTTTGCCCCTGTGATTTGTTGATAGTCATCGTGTAAGCTGGAATTAAAGGGAACTGGCGGCGGTTGAGAACGAATGGTAGATTCACGTCACTGGTGGCTAATTTAATTCTTGGCAAGAAAACAACATCGCCACGATTGCATTCAGATACAGTTTGGC
This sequence comes from Araneus ventricosus, assembly GCA_013235015.1. NCBI lineage: Eukaryota > Metazoa > Arthropoda > Arachnida > Araneae > Araneidae > Araneus > Araneus ventricosus. Next base: position 2,098 of record BGPR01044386.1, on the reverse strand, counting down.
GTCCAAACTATATCGCGCGCATGACATACCGCTGACGTAATTTACTACTTTCTATTAAAAAACGGAAATTAATTTGAAATATAGAATTAATATAATTTAAAATTTATCGAGAACTATTGATCATAGCGAGATAAATTTTATATCAATCGATAGAAAATTTTATTTCACTATTTTAGAGCTATTAAATTTGAAATTAGAACGACAATTACTCTTTTAAATTTAAAATGACTGAAATTTAGGTTCTCTAACAATGAAATAATGCTGTTTAACGAGTTTTATTGTTGGTGACGTCAGAGCGTTACCGGAGGATCTGGGCTATTATATTAGTAATTAAAATACTTTACTGTAATCAATATTTGCAGCGTAAAAGAAATAGATAAGGTAGTCTAAAATAGTAAAAAACAGCTTTCAAATTTTGATTTTAAAGCAATTTTTTATTAATGGTTCGTTATTTTTATTTTTAATTAAGCTGCATCCGATTTATATTAAATAATTTAATAAATTTGAAAACTCGCCTATATATCAAAACAAATACTTTTAACTAAATTATATGTTTATTAGACATCCGTATTTCATTTTTTTTTGTTTTGTCGAAATTTTGTTAACCTTAATATGTGTGATGAAATCGCTCGGAAGATGCAAAGGGCCTTGTCACGAGCTCCACTTCTGGTTAAGGGGATATAAGTATAATTTTCACTCATTTTTGAATAACACATACTAAAGTAGGGAAGTTTTAAGCCGGCCATTCACTTGAAGTATAGTCATGCCATTTGTCCTAAGCCCGGTTTTTTCCCCACCCATTTTAATCGAAAAATATAGGCATGCCATTCACTTGTATTTAAAAGGACGCTAACTCTGAACGAAGGTAGGGGAAAGCGATGTTCTTTCTTTCTATGCAGCTGCTTACTAATCGCTCTTCGATTTTCCCCAGTCAGAAGATTTTAATTTATCTACCCTCGAAGCGAAGCTTCAATCTACGCAAGGTTTCCTAGGAAGGTTATTTTCGCTAACCTCTTTCAGGTCCCTCTGATTTTTCGTTCCGATTTCAGTCCAGACGGAATTACAATAACCACAAGCCATTTGGCTGATTTCTATTGATTTTTATGTATTTTCCTTCTCGCGTTCCAAAATATCCAGTTTATCTGTGAAGTGAGTGGCCGGCTTTAGAAACTCCTGATTATGCCATTGGGAGTTACACCCATCCAGGTAAGCTGGGTCGACGCTGGTCTTCTGGTTACGCCATTGTTTGTCTCACAACCTTAATGGTAGGCAGGTCGCTGTGAGTTTTGGTTATAACACTTAATATATTACTGGGTGGTCGTAAATTATTGGAACCATTTCAAAAATTAATTTTAAAAAACTATGAATGTTTTAACTACGGTTTTTTTTAAATGAGAGCGCATTTTAAAAGGTTTTTTTTTTCAGATAGGTATTGTTCCGTTGCTGCGGTCTGGGGGTCGTAAATTATTGGGCATCTCCCATTTTTGAGAGCCATTATCTTCGAAACTATTAAAGCTAGAAGAAAAAGAAAACATGTATTTGTAGAGAATTTGACGCTCTTTAATTTGTTAGTTCAATTGTAATTCGAAAACTGATCAATAATTTTCGAGATATTCAAGAAAAACTAAAAAAGCAAACCACAAAACCAGAAAACGCGCATTGGCTTCTGCTGATCGGTAGCCATTGCGTATGAAAATGGGTTCAATCAATTTCAAAAATTAATAAAAAAAAATAATAATGTTACAACAATGATTTTTTTTAAATGAGAGAGCAAAAAAAATGTTTTTTCAGATGGGTGGAGTACCATTGTGGCGTTCTAAATTTGCTACAGAGAGAGATTTCCATACGCAATGACTACCCATCAACAGAAACCGATGCGCGTTTTCTGGTTTCCTTTTTCAGTTTTTCTTGAATATCTCGAAAACTATTTAAATTTCACAGTACATGTGAATAAACAAATTAAAGAGCGTCAAATTCCCTACAAATACATGATATTATTTTTTTCTAGCTTTAATAATTTCGCAGATAATGGCTCTCAAAAATTGGAGATGATCAATAATTTACGACCCCCAGACCACAGTAACGGCACGTTACCTAT
>BGPR01044385.1:0-12629 GCA_013235015.1 Araneus ventricosus | reverse complement strand
ATAGGTAACGTGCCGTTACTGTGGTCTGGGGGTCGTAAATTATTGATCATCTCCAATTTTTGAGAGCCATTATCTGCGAAATTATTAAAGCTAGAAAAAAATAATATCATGTATTTGTAGGGAATTTGACGCTCTTTAATTTGTTTATTCACATGTACTGTGAAATTTAAATAGTTTTCGAGATATTCAAGAAAAACTGAAAAAGGAAACCAGAAAACGCGCATCGGTTTCTGTTGATGGGTAGTCATTGCGTATGGAAATCTCTCTCTGTAGCAAATTTAGAACGCCACAATGGTACTCCACCCATCTGAAAAAACATTTTTTTTGCTCTCTCATTTAAAAAAAATCATTGTTGTAACATTATTATTTTTTTTTATTAATTTTTGAAATTGATTGAACCCATTTTCATACGCAATGGCTACCGATCAGCAGAAGCCAATGCGCGTTTTCTGGTTTTGTGGTTTGCTTTTTTAGTTTTTCTTGAATATCTCGAAAATTATTGATCAGTTTTCGAATTACAATTGAACTAACAAATTAAAGAGCGTCAAATTCTCTACAAATACATGTTTTCTTTTTCTTCTAGCTTTAATAGTTTCGAAGATAATGGCTCTCAAAAATGGGAGATGCCCAATAATTTACGACCCCCAGACCGCAGCAACGGAACAATACCTATCTGAAAAAAAAAACCTTTTAAAATGCGCTCTCATTTAAAAAAAACCGTAGTTAAAACATTCATAGTTTTTTAAAATTAATTTTTGAAATGGTTCCAATAATTTACGACCACCCAGTAATATATTAAGTGTTATAACCAAAACTCACAGCGACCTGCCTACCATTAAGGTTGTGAGACAAACAATGGCGTAACCAGAAGACCAGCGTCGACCCAGCTTACCTGGATGGGTGTAACTCCCAATGGCATAATCAGGAGTTTCTAAAGCCGGCCACTCACTTCACAGATAAACTGGATATTTTGGAACGCGAGAAGGAAAATACATAAAAATCAATAGAAATCAGCCAAATGGCTTGTGGTTATTGTAATTCCGTCTGGACTGAAATCGGAACGAAAAATCAGAGGGACCTGAAAGAGGTTAGCGAAAATAACCTTCCTAGGAAACCTTGCGTAGATTGAAGCTTCGCTTCGAGGGTAGATAAATTAAAATCTTCTGACTGGGGAAAATCGAAGAGCGATTAGTAAGCAGCTGCATAGAAAGAAAGAACATCGCTTTCCCCTACCTTCGTTCAGAGTTAGCGTCCTTTTAAATACAAGTGAATGGCATGCCTATATTTTTCGATTAAAATGGGTGGGGAAAAAACCGGGCTTAGGACAAATGGCATGACTATACTTCAAGTGAATGGCCGGCTTAAAACTTCCCTACTTTAGTATGTGTTATTCAAAAATGAGTGAAAATTATACTTATATCCCCTTAACCAGAAGTGGAGCTCGTGACAAGGCCCTTTGCATCTTCCGAGCGATTTCATCACACATATTAAGGTTAACAAAATTTCGACAAAACAAAAAAAAATGAAATACGGATGTCTAATAAACATATAATTTAGTTAAAAGTATTTGTTTTGATATATAGGCGAGTTTTCAAATTTATTAAATTATTTAATATAAATCGGATGCAGCTTAATTAAAAATAAAAATAACGAACCATTAATAAAAAATTGCTTTAAAATCAAAATTTGAAAGCTGTTTTTTACTATTTTAGACTACCTTATCTATTTCTTTTACGCTGCAAATATTGATTACAGTAAAGTATTTTAATTACTAATATAATAGCCCAGATCCTCCGGTAACGCTCTGACGTCACCAACAATAAAACTCGTTAAACAGCATTATTTCATTGTTAGAGAACCTAAATTTCAGTCATTTTAAATTTAAAAGAGTAATTGTCGTTCTAATTTCAAATTTAATAGCTCTAAAATAGTGAAATAAAATTTTCTATCGATTGATATAAAATTTATCTCGCTATGATCAATAGTTCTCGATAAATTTTAAATTATATTAATTCTATATTTCAAATTAATTTCCGTTTTTTAATAGAAAGTAGTAAATTACGTCAGCGGTATGTCATGCGCGCGATATAGTTTGGACGCCAAACTGTATCTGAATGCAATCGTGGCGATGTTGTTTTCTTGCCAAGAATTAAATTAGCCACCAGTGACGTGAATCTACCATTCGTTCTCAACCGCCGCCAGTTCCCTTTAATTCCAGCTTACACGATGACTATCAACAAATCACAGGGGCAAACTTTCGATCATGTTGGAATTTACCTCGATGAGCCTGCCTTTTCAAAATGGACAGCTCTATGTTGCACTTTCAAGGTCTAGGATTCCCAATCACGTTAAAATTTACACAAAGACATCTGAAGTACAAGGAAAATTATTAAAAAACGAAAAATACTTCACACGGAATGTTGTTTACCAAGAGATTTTTTGAATAAAGAAATATTTAAATAATATGTAAATAAAAAACAATGTTTCCTGTCATAAAACATATGTTTATTTTATTTGTTTTCAATCAATGTTAAACATTTCTCTCGCATATATATCTATTTAAAAACGTCAAATTTGAAGGGAAATGTCTCGAATGAAGTGAAAAAATGTCTCGTCATACCATGGCGGGTGGTTTTCTAGTATTTAAATATTCTGTCTATTTCTTTAATATTTAAGTATTCTATATATTCTGTTTTAGGCCATTAACTGTTTTAAAAAACACTCATAAGAGGTTCTGTAAACTTATTTTTCTTACCATGTTTGTAATAAGATTTTCAAAACGATAACATAATTTCGAATGCAATAATATTTAGACTATAACAAGATATTAAAAACAATAATAAATGTAAACTATTTTGAAAATTTGACAACTCACTGATTTCATTTCTGAAACGATTTTTCCAATTTTTCGCTCGTGGATACTTTTGTTTCATTTTGACTTATTGTTGTAAAATTGATGAAATTCACTACTTCGCCACGAGCATGGAAAATAAAAAGAGAAGTTTAATAAATGGATGAATTTACGTTTTGTATTCGTGAAATACGTGTAAAAAGAAAACACGAATTGAATATCAGCTCGTGCTTGTTTCTCAATCACGAGAGAGCAATGAACAGACACAACTTTGTGTTGTGGCTGCCGTTACAGGAAAGGTATATTATTTTAACCCGGGCGGAAATGATTTTATTCTTTCTACCGTCGGATACGAAAAAGTTGAGCGAATTTCATCCCAGTTTCGCGAGTGAAGAACGGGTTTAGAACCATTTCCTTGGCATCAGGCGAATGCACATAACTTGATATTAGCTTCCTATTTTGAAAGGTTAGGTTAGGTTAACGTCCCGTTTTGAAGCAACACGAGGGCTATTTAGAGACGGACCTCGTAATTTTGAGCCGTGGTCGGATGACGAAACACGTGTGAAACCCTGAGCTGGCACCCCCCTCTCCAAGCTTCCGCACCACACCAACGGGAGGACGTTTGGCCACTGCGTATGATTTAGCGTGTAGCGGGCCCCATAGGCGGCGGATCTTCGGTGGAATCGGGTTTCGGGCCTGCGACCCTCCGGTCCCGGAATCGGGGCCTTACCACTAGGCCACCGCGGCCTTTCTATTTGGAAAAGTACTACAGTTAAACTCTGGTTAACCGAAACCCGGGTTATTCGAAATGCGTCTGAAATCGCAAATCCAAAAAACACATATTGCATTGAAATAATAGTGAAAGCGAGACTTTTTTCTTTAACTCTCTGAGCAGTTAGCTATTTTGATGTACTAGCTTTAAAGTCTTAACAATTTGTTTCCAATGTGAATAATTGAATCTTTATTGCGTTTAATAAAGTCTCTGAAATCTTAAGAATATTTTATCCATGTTAGTTTAAGAAATTATACATACGAACATGAGTACCTGCTTTTGAACTCAATAAGAGAAACGGAAAAACACGTGTTAAACGCTTAGAGGGTTAAAGCCTCCCCAAGAAGGCCAGTGATTAATTTTAGAATGCTAAAATTAAAACTATTGGGTATTAACGATATTAATTACGATTTTGTTTACCTGTGTTTGTAAGGCGAATTGCGCCCGGCGGAGGGTTAACTTTAATGAAGAACTTAAGTGTAGCCTTTAAAGAAGGTTTTGAATTCGTTTTACTCTCAAAACATTTCAGAATTATATACTCTAATTAGATACAAAATAGTACTAATAGGTGTTCATGTCCTCATTCATTTATTCAACAGAATTGTACAGCATACCTACGATAACCGTAAATTCAGCATTTCATTTTGAATTAATTGCTCTCTCTTTCATGAGCAAAAAAATATTATGATTGAAAAATATTATGACAGGTTTAAGATCCAGGGATGGCCTGCCTTACATTACAGCCAATAAGAAAGCGATTGCAAGATGACGTGGGTATTCACTTAGCAAAGATATTTACATTTGAAATAATTAATAGTATTAAGAAAACCTTGAGGGTATTTTCTCGACCATGTAGTGCACTCATGGAAAAATTAATAATTACACTTATCTTTGAATACTTTACAATGGATGTCTTTCCAACCAAGCCACGGAGAGAGGGGGGTAGAGTTTAAAGGGTATTTTTCCAGACGTGATTCCACTAAAGACCCGCTATATACGCGACCCTGGTGTACGTTTTGAACCGTGGTCAGATGACGACGACGCTTGAGTGGAAGAGAAGAATGCCGGCTCGGGCGTCGTCACACAAGCAACATCGGTTCTCAACTGTGAGGTCTGAATCCATCTAGCCCTAGTGCGGGTTTAAATTGGTATTCTTCAGTCGATCTCGTACTATCCATTGCCTGCGTCGAATTTGGACTGGAAAATATGGTCTCTGTAAATGTTTTATTTTAGATAAAAAATAAAGAGAGCAATGATTTTTTTCATAGAGTATAGAAATATCATCCTATATTTTGGTACCTTTTGGAAATAAATTTATATTTCGTAATGTTTAGTAGACATTCTGTAGCGTAAAGCCACACACCCTGCTATTCATTTGAAGACTTAAAATATGAAGGTTAACAAAAACAACATACTTTTACTTGCAGCTTAAGAAATTTCGATTAATTTTTAAAGCGTTAGGAAAAGATATGATCATAACTATTAATTAACCTCATAATTCCCAAATCAGTGAAGATTATTAATTCGTTTTCGAAATAGTGCGCAGATCTAAAAATTGAAATTCTAAATATCGCATGGATTATTAAACCCCAGATGCTATTTATAGATTAGAGGAAGTAAATCGTCTTATTTACTTTCACTTGATTGTAATGACGAAGACTCAACACTGGTTTTGAAAAAAAACTTCTAATACGCAGGAATTTCGATTACATAAAGTCATAACTTTTGTTACAAAGTTCTAGTGTAAACAATTTAAAATAGATTTTTTTTATCTCTAATCTTGTAACAGTGAAATACGGCTGATGATTATGAAAAAATAAATGTAAAAACGCAAAACATACTCACAGGTTTGACATGCACATATCACGCGGGAGTTAAGCGATCTCTTGAAGGTCGGTGAATGAATTCTATTATCTTTCTTCAATAATCTCAAGTAATATTACGATTGTTTTATCAACAAAGTAAGTATTCTAAGAGTCTTAATTGTCCACACTTCGCCACTGATACATGTTGAAGAAGTGTGGTTATTGATTCCTCATATGGTACGAGGAGTTGATAACACTTCTTGTGTGAACTTGAGAACAATTATTCTTAATGCACTGGTACTTGGCGAATTCGAACTTCGTTTAACTCGAATTCTACGATAATTATATTTTTCGATAATATAATATTTGGTGGGTGAAGGATTTTCATTACCTTTCTTCAATAACCTCAAGTAATATTATGATTATTTTATTAACAAAATACGTATTCAAAGTGTCTTAATTGTCCACAATTCTCCTCCGATGCATGTTGAAAAAGAATGGCTATTGATTATCTTTATACACTCATGTCCATAAATTAAGGATAATACAGAATCACACAGAAATTGAACTCTAAAATAAAAATTTCACCTGTAGAATTATCACACACATCTTGAAGAAGAATATGCAAATTACAGGAAACCACCAGATGGCGCGGATAGTACGTCACAATGACGAGAGTGTGAGAGAGGGGTATATAAGGAATGGTGGCAAAGAAGTAAAATTGTTCACAAGCGCTTTAAAAGCCTTTCAGTGCAATAACCGCATAGTTATGGCACAAAGGAAGCATTTGGATGATTTTTTACGTGGTAGAATTATCGGACGACTGGAATGTGGACGTACCCAGCTGGAAGTATCCGAGGAACTTGGAATCGCCCAGAGTGTCATCCCCAGGCTTTGGCAACGATTCCAAGATGATGGTAATGTGAGTAGAAGTTACAGCACAGGTCGTCCCCGAGTTACAACGCCGAATGAGGACCGGTATTTGGCAGTTACTGCCAAAAGAAACAGATGGAGCACAGCATCAGACCTGTCTCGTCAGCTCTCTTCAGCTACCGGTACGACAGTTTCAAGGCAGACTGTGTACAGACGCTTAGGGCACATTGGTCTATATGCTCGTAGGCCTGTCAGATGTGTTCCACTTACCGCAACTCACTGTCGCCTGCGATTAGCCTGGAGTAGAGAGCATGCATTGTGGACACCGCAACAGTGGTCTTGTGTGATGTTTTCCGACGAGTCCAGGTTTAGTTTGCAGTCTGATTCTCGCCGGACTTTCATATGGAGAGCGCCAGGTACCCGTTACCACCAAGAGAACACCATTGAACGACACCGTTACGGTGGTGCAGGATGGCTCGTTTGGGGAGGAATTATTCTTGGTTCCAGAACTGACCTGCATGTTCAGAGTGTAACGATGACAGGCCACATCTATCGGGATGTCATTCTGGAACAACATGTACGTTTGTTTCGGGGCGCCATGGGTGCTGAATTTCTGTTTATGGATGACAACGCCCGTCCTCACCGTGCAAACATTGTCGACGAATGCCTTCAATCGGGGGATATCACCCGTATGGATTGGCCAGTATACTCACCGGACTTGAATCCAATAGAGCATGTGTGGGATATGCTTGGCCAACGAATTGCAACCCGTCAACCCCCTCCCACCTGTCTACCGGAACTTCGGAGGGCATTGCTTGATGAGTGGTGTAATATTCCCCAAGATCAGATTGATAATTTGATACTCAGCATGCCTAGGCGTTGTAAGGCCTGTATTGCATCGTCCGGGAGACATACTCCGTATTAACCATCATACTAACCATGTTATACTGTTTTTTGTAAATAGGTTCTTTTTGAAATTTGCTCCAGGGAGTAAAAATCGCAATTTTTATTAATTATGTCAAACATATAGCATCTGTTTTGCTCTTTACCTTTTGTTTAATAAATAGACTTTACAAATAAGTCAAATTTGTTTTGCTTCTGTCTCTTTCTTTGCCTGAACTTCATTATCCTTAATTTATGGACATGTGTGTATATGGAAAGGTGCATTAATCAAGTTCTTGCGTGAAGCGGAGAACATTTATTCATAATACAGTGGAATTTGGCTAATTCGAACTTCTTTAATTCGAATTCGGCAATAGTTCAAATTTTTCGCTGGTCCCTTGAATGAACATTGTTAATGGGATACAGTTTCCCTTAATTCTCTATTTTTATTTTGGTTATATTAGATCGATTTATCCAATTTGGTGATTGATGGTTTGGCATATTTCTTAGATCGAATCTGAATTTAAATACTGCGCAAATGAACGATTATTCAAATTTTGTAAATATTTAGTAAAAAAGATACTTTTTAAAAAAAAAAAAACTAGTTCTGATCGTGCTATAAAAGATCTTTTTTGTTTTAAGGTATTTTTCTTCTTCGTAGTGAAACTATTGATACTTTGGATCTGGAGAATTTATTACTTCATAACTGTGATAAAATAGATTTGATCTTTAGTTGGTACCGAACTTCGCAAAGCTCGGCTAGCAGTTTCTGATGCAGGAAGTCTTAATTGTCATATAATTCTATATCGAATTCGCAGCTAATGAGCAAGAGAAATACACATCATGGAAAAAGTATCATTCATCGATTACAAAATTAATCCTCTCTATTATATTAAAATGAAACCAGCGGGAGTAGCCTCCCCGTAACTTTCTCGCATACAACCAGTAATGTGGGGTGGATAAACACCCTGGTTATTTTGAGAAAAAATTATGAATGGTGATTTATAATGAAACATATAAAATTTATGAATTCCCAAAAACTTAATATTTTGCAAAAAAATTGCATATTTTCGCAATTTTTACGCGTGCTAGGGTACTACAACTTTATTTAACGTTTTTGAGTACGAAATCTTATTACAGATATCACACAAGATTTCACCATACCTCTGGTTAATAACAGGCGTCCATCTGGAAGATGTCAGAACGAAGTTGCGTTTTAGGGTGTTGTCATAATTTCCGAAGCACGTGTTTGTGGCTAGCTACAATTTCCCTCGTAAACCGCCAAGGTCAAAAGCCAACCATACTAACTTGAGTAAAATAAGCGAAACGCTCGCCAACACACAGTTGCAATGTGCATTTTGAACCAAATATACAATTTGAAAAACTTTTTTTTAACGGATTGAAACGAAAATTGGACACAAATCTACAATTACGGTTAGAAGGCCACATACCAAATTTCATATATCAAAGTCGTTATCTTAAAGAGTTATTGTGTTCACAAGTTTGCGATTATGCAGACCGACAGACAGTCAACCCTTTGACGGATTTGGTCCATTACATTCATGATGATAAAACTGTGTACCAAATTTTATCCATCTAGCTATTCAAGTTTTTGAGTTATAGTGTTCATATGAAAGTAGACAGAGACTTCCCGTAGACGGATTTTATCCAAAATTTGATGGAAACATACAAATCATGTTTAAAGACCACATACCAAATTTCATCCCCGTAGCTCTAATAGTTTTCGAGTTATCGTGTTCACAGACAGACATCATTCCAAAATTGTGTTTTTCGGACTCAGGGAGGTCTAAAACGGGGAGATTCGTCAAAATCTCGAGTTCGAATTTTTTTGTCGATTACAATATTTTCTTGAAAATATATATATTCGGATACGAGAAAGTAATACTTTCTCGTATACGAAGTATACAAAGAGAAAATATTGTAATCGTCAAAAAAATTCGAACTCGAGATTTTGACGAATCTCCCCGTTTTAGATCTCCCTGAGTCCGAAAAACACAATTTTGGAATGATGTCTGTCTGTGAACACGATAACTCGAAAACTATTAGAGCTACGGGGATGAAATTTGGTATGTGGTCTTTAAACATAATTTGTAGGTTTCTATCAACTTTTGGACCCAATCCGTCAACGGGAAGTCTGTCTGTCTGTATGTTCGAGGTCATGCGAACGCTATAACTCAAAAACTTGAAAAGCCAGATGGATAAAATTTGGCACACAGTTTTATCGTCATGAATGTAAGTCCGTATAAAATTTTGGGCCAAATCCGTCAACGGGCTGACTGTCTGTCGGTCTGTATAATAGCATACTTGTTCTACTCCATGCGCATGCGTAAATGCCTGTGCAAAGAAGGGATACTCCGAAACTTGGCAGTTTTCAAAAAATTTTGTAAGGAAGCAAACATTTAGAGCGTCTCGTTTTACTTGCGTATTGAAAGCAATCTCTGCGCATGCGCAAGCTATTCTGTTTTCTTCGCACGCGGAACTCGCATTGCTAGAGTTTGATAAAAAAATAAATATTGCGAAGTTTTAATACATACGTATCTTTTTGAATATGATTCTTCACCTCAATATTTTACTATCACTATAATCAACAACGAAAAACCTTCTGATAGTCATTGCATTCTGGGTTACAGTTGGTTCGAACTTTTTATCAACGCAGGAGGAAGGGAAATGAGAAATATTTGAAAAGTATACGAGATAGTTTAGGGGAGGCCACTCCCGCTGGTTAGATAACTAAACAAACAAAATAGACGTAAAATTAACTTCTCCTCTTTTATATAACTTCCGCTGAAAACCAACTGCTAATAAGACTACTTCATTAGCTGAGGATCTTTCGCTGTAAGGGATCGACTTCTTAAGTCGGGCGAACCTTCAACATCAAGGTTTAAGTTTCCAGCAGTCGTGCGTACGTAGAAGATAATTACATCGTGCATTGTATTACATATTTATATCGTGTTCTTTCACAAAAATCAGTGCAACTTTTCCTTATGTAATCTGTATTTATTAGCTCCACACTAAACATAGATTATATAAATAAAAACTGTACTTAAATTTATAAAAGAATGATATAAATATGTAATACGATGCACGATTTAAGAATCTCCTTCGTACCCGCGACTGCTGGAAGGCTAAATCGACATCGTTCTGTTGAAATTAAGACTCATCAAGCGTTGGAGGTAGAGAATCGTTGAATCCGTGCGCTCCGCTCAAGCCCTCATCACTGGTTTAAACCTGCTGCTATGTAAAACTTGTATTAATGATGGAATTTTGTAGTTTATTTTTTTTCTCACATTCTGATGTATTAAATTTCTGAAATTTGGTATAGCGTTCCCGATGACAATACAATATTTTAATATTCTCAGAATTTAATTGCCAGTTAATCGATTAATTCTAAATAAATTTTTATTTATATGAGAGGTAATAAATTTGAGAAAAATTGATTATAAAATTTCATGATATCAATGATAATGAATTTCGAAATATATTTAAGACTAAAAATCGAAAATAATAGAAATAATAGTTGTAAAAACAAGCTTTTATTAGTGTTCTACAATGTAAAAAATAATTTTTTTAAGTAAAAAATTTGGAGATCAAAGCACAAATTGTAACCCAGGCGCTGAAAACAATACGATAAATAATGAATATCACGAGAAACAAAATTCCTAAACATTCATAAAAAGTTAAAATATATTACGAATGCTATTAAAATTCAAATTTAATTAAAGTATTCACATTGTTACGAAACTGTAAAGTCATTTCTCTAACGTGCTAATCTAATGGCAGGAAAGAGAATTTTACAGAGGTTTTATTGGAAGCCAAGCCAATGAACCTCTACCTTGACGACAATTTTGGCGACAAAGCGAAGCTTTTAGAAAATGCCAGAATTATGTCCTACCTCTACTAGGAACGGAAATATCGAGAACCTTCGAGATAAGTCTATGTGACGTCACATCCTTTCAGAAAAGGTATAAATACCGAGAGCTTATCGAGTGAGTCAATCAGTTGGAATCTTGTCCGCAATGCAAGTTGGTGAGCTAACATACACTGAGCGTTGTTGAAAGTGATGTGACTGATTTTTATTAGTGATCTGCTTGTATTATTAATTTATACAAGTGCTATTTAGTTTTGTTACCTGTGCTACGTGTTTTTTCTGGAATATTCGTGGAATAAAGAGCTATTTTTTTAATATCCTGCTTGTTGAACTACACTCACGTACACCCACCGGACGATTTTTGTAACAATCTCAACGCCTTAAGCTTTTACAATGTTTGCTTAACCTTTAGAATTTTAATTCGCCTTTTAATACATCAATAAAAGCTTTTTTTCAAACTTTTATTTTATTTTTTTATTGTTTGTAATATCTCGCCATTTTTTCTGTTGTCCCCATAAACTTATTTATTTATTTAGAAAATTCACACTACAGAATAAATTCCAATTACAGAGTGCATGATACAGAAACAAACACTAAAATAGCCGTAAAATACAGATTAATAAAAACAACAGATAGACACAGAAATCACTAAAAACACAACACGATTTTAAAAAGCACACAAAATAAAAACACTTCAAGGACACAAAAGCCGCAAACATTCAGTTTTAAAAACACCATAAGACATATTAAACACATCAAGATCATCAGAGTACCTGTTAAAAATCTTGTCAAATTTATAAATAGAAAAATTACGTATGTAATTAAACCTGGTAAATACATTAACAAATAAGCAACTCTTCCTCAGACTTCTAGTCGGCACAGAAAAAGTGATACGGCTCAGTATGTCACTGCAATCAATGGCATCATTAATTATCTTACGATAAAATAAAAGACAAGAAAGATCACGTCGGACCCTCAAACTGTGAATGCCAAAGATGTTACATAAATGAGATGAGGATAAGTCTTGTGGATAATAGTGATTTGTTCAGTAAAATAATTAACGCAAAAACCTAGTTCCTTATATTGTCAGAAATAATTTTCGAGGTCTATCTGCTTGTTTGTTAATTTCGATGAAAAAAGTTTAAAACAATTACTATCCATCATAAGATGCTTGAATAATTTTATTAACTTAAAGTTCATCCATCTGTCTTAACGTTGGTTAAATGGAATTTTTGAAATTTCTATTTGATAAAGAAACTGAATCAGTGTTTCACATCTCTTTGAATACAAAGGGATATATTTTGTTTTTATTGTCAATAAAAGATTACTTGATTTAGCAATACATCATACGGCCATTTTATGAACCTGTAGACTGAAATTTTACGGAATTTCTCTAAACGATTTTCGAGCATTTAGAGAAATAAAGTCGTCTCCTTTATTTCAGTGTTTTCGATGATGAAAATCCGTCTGGACTTTCATAATATTGCAATGCTTTTGATAAATACTTCACGATAAAAATCGAAGATGAAAGATTTGAATAAAAACTGAACGACATAA
>BGPR01044384.1:0-12630 GCA_013235015.1 Araneus ventricosus | reverse complement strand
AAGCAAGTGATTGACGAGATTCTGACGCCACCAATTTCATCTACCGCTTAGCACCAGTTACCTAGTGGGATTCGATGATAGTTATACGCAAAGAGAAATGGGGAGACCATCACTCCCAGTTGAGGAATGAATTGAAAATTATAACATGCTTTTAAAAAACTTTGTCAATTCAGTGAATAGAAGCAAGCTATTTTCCTGAAAAATACCACTTTTGACCTGATGTTTTCTTTATCGCTATGGTAAGCAGATTTCTAAACATATTAAAAACAATCATATATATTGTTGAACAGGGTTGCTATTGGTCTTTTGGCAAAAAATTAGGATATTTGCCTTTTTCAAAGCCCCATATTTTAGGGAATTTTTTATTACCTTAATTTCATTTTTTTGTCTTTCTTGACTTTATGTCTGTTAATGACTTTAGAACATATTTACATTTTATTACTTATTCTATTGTTTTAGTAAATTTTAGATATTGCATTACTTCAATTGATACATAATGAGTTAATAAACGTATGCGTTACAAAGGAAATAGCTCCTGAATAGAACAAGGATTTTAAATTTCCTTTCACTTACATTTTAGTTTAATAAGAGAGCTTGAAACATATGCCTATCAAGCGGGATCTGTCCATGAAGGATGGCCTTTTTCTTTATGCAGCAAAATGATGTTTTCAATCAATTTGTCAACTTATCTTTTGGCCTTTATTTTTCAGAAGCGTCTGGCCTTTGGCCTTATTTTTTCGTGAAGATTTTACCTTTTGGCCTTATTTTCCGTGAAGATTTGGCCTTTTTTTTGGCCTTATTTCAGAAGGTTTGGCCTATTTTGTTATTTTGATCTAGCAACCCCAAGGTTGAAAGAATTTATTAACTTATAATTTAATCTGTACAACATCGAAATTAGTGTGCGAGTTGGGCAATCTGACAATTAATTTGAATTGAGCATTAACTCAAAGAAATGCTAATAAGCATTTTAAGATTTAATTTTTAAATGGCAAATACTGTTTAACAACGATTCGAAATCCTCCGAGCTTTTGCAGCATGCGCCGGGCGGAGTTATTTACCAAATATAGGGGGGGAAGTGAAGAATGGATATGATGTTTACATTTTACTGAGAGAGTGATCTAACAAAGAACCGAAATGCGCTCATATGACTCATTGCCTGACACAATTCCCCTTTCCGGTGTAAAATCGTCCAAAGTGGTAGTCTCGAACTGCTAAGGAACAGTATGCACGCGAAATCTGGTTTGAGCTTCCTTAAGTAAAAAAATGTATTAAGTTATAGTATGAACTTAAATAGAGTTTTAATTTTTTAAGAGAGTTGTTGTTCCTCAAATTTAATATTAAACCTAGATGAAACGTATTCATTTAAATACTCAGAGATTATTTTTAAGATAATAGAAATTCCAGTCTTTAAAAATCGTGGGTTTCGCTTATTGAATAGACGGTTTGTTGTCGATTGGCAAATCTCGTTGAAGAGGGATTTGAGCATGAAAACAATACTTCTCTTTTCTCCGACACCAAACAAAGTTGAAGCTTGGTATAGGTGACGGAATAATCTTTCCATCATATCTAAAATATTTAAAGAAAAGAATGTAACTATGTCGGACATCGAGAAGGTGCCGGTAAGCCACATCACAAAAAAGTAGTCTTGTATGTGTCTAATGAAAGAGAGAGAGACCGGAAAAGAGAAAACCAAAATGAATCAACGAAACGAAAATTCAAAATAAAATTTTTAACTCGAAGTTTTAGGATTTTTTTATCATAAATTTATTTCTATGGCATTTTGAAATGTATTACACTCATGTCCATAAATTAAGGATAATTCAGAATCAGTACAGAAATTGAACTCTAAAATTAAAATTACACCTGTAGAATTATTTCCACACACATCTTGAAGAAGAAGAATATGCAAATTGCTGGTGAAACCACCAGATGGCGCGGATAGTACGTGACAAATGACGAGAGGTAAGAGAGGGTATATAAGGAATGGTGGCAAAGAAGTAAAATTGTTCACAAGCGCTTTAAAAGCCTTCTTCAGTGCAATAACCGCATAGTTATGGCACAAAGGAAGCATTTGATGATTTTACGTGGTAGAATTATCGGACGATTGGAATGTAATGTACCCAGCAGGAAGAGAATGAGGAACTTGAATCGCCCAGAGTGTCATCTCCAGTTTTGGCAATGAGATTCCAAGATGATGTAATGTGAGTAGATACAGGTACAAGTCGCCCCCCGAGTTACAAACGCCGAATGACTGGTATTTGGCAGTTACCGCTACAAAAAGAAACAGACGGAGCACAGCATCAGACCCATCCTGTCAGCTCTCTTCATACCGGTAATGACAGTTTCAAGGCAAGAATCGTGTACAGACGCTTAGCACATTGGTTCATATGCTCTTCGCAGGTCTGTCAGATGTATTCCACTTACCGCAACTCACTGTCGCCTGCGATTAGCCTGGAGTAGAGAGCATGCATTGTGATACTCAACAGTGGTCTTGGTGTGATGTTTTCCGACGAGTCCAGGTTTATTCTGCAGTCTGATTCTCCGGACTTTCATATGGAGAGCGCCAGGTAACGTTACTACCAAGAGAACACCATTGAACGACACCGTTACGGTGGTGTAGCGTGATGGCTCGTTTGGGGGAGGATTATTCTTGGTTCCAGAACTGACCTGCATGTTCAGAGGTAACGATGACAGGCCACATCTATCGGGATGCTATTCTGGAACAACATGTACGTTTGTTTCAGCCATGGTGCTGAATTTCGTTTATGGATGACAACGCCTGTCATCACTGTGCAACATTGTAGACGAATGCCTTCAATCGGAGGATATCACCCATGGATTGGCCAGCATACTCACCGGACTTGAATCCAATAGAGCATGTGTGTATATGCTTGGCCGACGAATTGCAGCTCGTCAACCCCTCCCATCTGCTCCGCTACCGGAATCTCGGAGGGCATTGCTTGGATGAGTGGTGTAATATTCCTCAAGATCAGATTGATAATTTGATACTCAGCGTACCTAGACGTTGTAAGGCCTGTATTGCACCTCGTCCGGGAGACATATCTGTATAACCAACATACTAAGTATGCTATACTGTTTTTGTAACAGGTTCTTTTTGAAATTTGCTCCAGGAAAAAAATCGCAATTTTTACACTATGTCAAAACATATATAGTATCTTTTTCTCTTTTACCTTTGTTTAATAAATAGACTTTGCAAATAAGTCAAATTTGTTTTGTTTCTGTCTCTTTCTTTGCCTCTCAACTTACTATCCTTAATTTATGGACACATGAGGTATGTTCATTTGATCAGTGCTTATGTTCTTTAATTCCTTTTAATAACATAATTTTTGAAATATTGAAACAGAACACAATTATTCTTATAACCCTGTGTCGACTGTTTGTACCAGACCGTCATCGTAATGCATTCAATAATACGAAAACATGTATGAGCTGTCTGATTTTTTTGTTTGTACTTATTTTTAAATGAGCAATTTTGAAATACAAAAAACATTCACTGGAAATAAAATTCTTTTAATTAATGCAAGGTCTTGTACGTTGCAAAATGCAATTTTGAAACATACGTCCGCTTGCAACTTCAGTAGTGATACTACTATTTCAAAAATTTGGTACAAATAATTAGATTCAAAACGAGTATTTTCAAAAAATTCATGAGTTACTTTAACTCTGCTGTACGACATCATACTGATTTCTAGATAAAAAGAGTCATTGAATGGGCATGAGTGGCAGAGAGAAAGCATTTCGTACACTTTGAGGAGACACAAGAAAAAAAAAAGTCAAAATCCAAAAAAGAAAAATTAAAATAATCGATCTTTTTTTCAGCCGTTCAAATTGGTTCTTTTGGCAAATATGTACAGCTAAGAATAGCTCTTGGTTACAGTTGCAAATTGTATGAAGAGGTACAAGAAAAGTACAGAAAGAAACAGAATACTAAATGCCAACTATTGACAAAAAGAGTTGAAGAAAAGTATGTTAGTCGCGGAACTCGACTAAATGTATTATAAATAGTAGCCTGAAAAGTTTTATACTGAGAGTCCAAACATTCATTGAGGTATTTGACGAGAGAACTCAGAAAATCGCCATGGAAATTCCATAGGAGTGAAATAGCAAAAGTTCTCGGAAATGTCCAAAAGAGAATGAATTGATAGGTAATGTCTAGAAAAGACCGAAAAATCCAGTCTTTGTGACATTAATAGTCCAGAAGTGAATTTTAATGAAGAAGGAAAGCAACTTTGAGTTGGTGAAAGTTGGAGTATAACTTTAGATGATGATTCCCTTGGGAGGCGGGTTGAGAGGTAACTTAGATGATGATTCTCTTGAGGAAGAAAGTTGGAGAATTAACTTTGTGAAGATAATCTCTTGAGGTGGAAGCTGGAGAAGTAACTTAGATGATGATTCTCCTTGAGGCGGAAGCTGGAAAAGTAACTCTAGATGATGATTCTTTGAGGCGGAAGGAAAAGTAACTTTAGATGATTCTCTTTGGAGGCGCAGTTGTGCGCAACTTTAGATGATGATTCTCTTTGGGAGGCGGAAGTTGGGGAAGTAACTGTAGATGATGACTTCTTTGGAGGGAAGCTGGAGAAGCAATCTTTTAGATAACGATTCTCCTTGAGGCGGAAGTTGAGAAGTAACTTAGATGATGATTCTCTTTGAGGCGTGAAGGAAAAGTAACTTTAGATGATGAGATTTCTTGAGTTAAAGTTGGAGAAGTAACTTAGATAATGATTCTCCTTGAGGCAGTTGGAAAAGTAACTTACGATGATTCTCTTTGGAGGCGGAAGGAAAAAGTAAATTTAGATGATGATTCCCTTGGAGGCTGGAAGCTGAAAAGTAACTTTAGATGATGATTCTCGAGGCGGAAGCTGGAGAAGTAACTGTAGATGATGATTCCTGGAGGCGGAAGCTGACATAACTTTATATGATGATTCTCTTGTGATGCTCCTTAGCTAAAATGAGGAACACAATCAAAGTTATCGCAAAATATTTTTTAAGTAGAACTTACCGTCATCAGTAACTGGCTGGTGAATCCATGTCGGGTCGCGCAAACCATGTATCCAAAGAATATGTTCCTTCTGCCAGACCAGTTTCCTGCCAGCTGCAGCACGTCTGGTAATCTCCTCGCTCTCATAGGCCGGATAATATAATGTATTTCTCCGCCATAGTAGGCTAGGAAACAAATTTTCATATCAATTTCTAAACCACCAAAGCATTATTTCCACAATAGAGAGATCAAATCTAATCTTGAATATGACTGCAGATGAGAAATATTATGATTAAAACAGTTTGCTTTCTTGGGTACTTCGTTAGTTTATGCAATGTCGCCAAATTTGGCGGATGCACACATTTGGCGATTTTTTCGCTTGCGCCTTATTAAATGTCGCCAATTGTCAACCAAACGCGAGCCAAGTCGCTGGCGCAAAATGTCGCCAAAATTTTATGGAATTCTACATTATTTGGGGGATTTTTCGTTTGCGCCGGGCTAAAGTGTCGCCAATTGTAAACCAAACGCGAGCCGTCGCTGGCGCAAATAAGTCGCCAAAATTTGGCGGAATTATCGTCGCTCAATTGTCAACCAAACGCGAGCCAAGTCGCTGGCAAAGTAAATGTCGCCAAAATTTATGGAATTTCTACATATTTGGGGATTTTTCGCTTGCGCTGGCCAAAGTGTCGCCAATTGTAAACCAAACGCGAGCCAAGTCGCTGGCGCAAATGTCGCTGCAATTTGGCGGAATTCTACATTATTTGGCGATTTTTTCGCTTGCGTCCGGCTAATGGAAAAGTAATTCTTCTTGTAAAGGCTGGAGTTTCTAAGGCCCCAAACATTAAATAACCGGAATATCTGTTATTCAAATTCCTGAAATTTCTATCATTTTAATGAAATGAATGCGAAATTTTGAATTTCGAAATGATACTTCAAGTTTTATTCATCCTGAACTTGCTTGAGTTTAGCAGAAATTAACACATTTTGAATTTAACACTAGGAGAAACACATAAATTATACAGCTGTTTTAATTTTATAAATTATTCTACATTAGCTAAAAAATTTGCCGTGATATGATAGAAACTGATGATGCGAAAGATACTAATATATTATTATTTCTGGATAAAAAAGTGAGAGTAAAATAATACTAAAAATACCGAATTTTTTTTTTATTTCTTTGAAATAAGCAAAAGTTCAAAAAGTAAGCACTATATATAATAATATAAATATAATGAAAAAAAATCAGAGTGGTCTTGCACCCAACTTTACCATATATACTTTCGTATAAAGATGTGTCATGCAAAACAAACATTATAGATTTGCATTAGTAGAACTTCCCAAAAGGATAAAATCTTCCCTATAACTATTTATCACTTTTACATTCTCGTATACCAAGGGTTCCTGAGATCTATCTATCTACTATCATATACAACTCCCCTAAAAAAAAAAAAAACAATCCGTCTATGCAAAAGAAGTTTCTATTACTAATTTAAGGTTAGCTGTTAATGGAAAGTGAAATTATCTGAATTAACAACATTTGCAGGACTTATTTTTGATTTTATATATTTTATTGTATTTATTAATATATATCAACAAAGCAAAAAGAACAAGTATTGTAATTATTTGTGTTAACTTATAAGGACAGCTAAAATTACAGTTCGTCATTATAAATTATTCCAAGTCGCAGTTATTAGATATAAGTATTCGTTTGGAGAAACAATTTTAATTTTTTAACTCTTTACGTTTTTTTTGTTTGCCATTAACATTTTTGATTTCATCGTACCCCAAATGTACGCGTACCACAGGTTGGAAACCTTTTTTTGTCGCATAATGAAGTATTAGAAAAGTTTCGGAATTGTCAAAATCCGAAATTTGAGATTTTGACGAATTCACATTTTAAACCTCCCTGAAACTGAAAAACACAATTTTGGAATTTTGCCGTCTGTCTGATTTGAGCGCGATAACCAAAATTGCCAACATGCTGGACGGATTAAAACTTCTTATACTCATCTTTATATCAAAATTGTAGACTTCTACAAGTTTCATATGAAACCCGTTTAGGGTATTTCCCGTTTGTCTGGCTGTCTGTCCGTCCGTGTGGCTGTGAAAATGATAACTTGTACACCAGGTTTAGATGAAAGAAATTGATCGCATTTCACGCTCCCAAAAATAAGAAAGGAAGTGAGACGAATAAAATTTGGTATATTTTATTTACATCAATGTTACCTTTTTTATAAAAGTTTCTTTGAAGAAATCCCTTTGGTGGATGTTCTGTCTGCATGTCCGTTCTGTGTGTGATGTGAACATTATATTAGCTAGACGTAAGGAAATTGAAGCATAGTTTTATCACCCCAAAACACAAATGAACTGATCAATGAAATTCTGCATGTTTAACACATCAAATTTATAAATTTTTGGTGAAATTTAAATAAAATCTTTCGACTAAGTCTAATTCTTGTCTGTCCGTGCTTCGTGCTTTTTTAATGAACAGAATTTTAGATTCGTATTTGAATTTGAACCGAATCTGTTCAACGGTTTGACTACTGACCTATGCACCCCTTTGGGTTCGAGAGTATAGAAAACAGCTGTGGAGGAACAAACAAACGATCGGGCCTATGTTTAGACTCAGAAATAAAAGTTAGTTCCGAGTTTCATTGTTTAAGACTGACTCACGGTTGCCTCCGGCAGGTCACGTGTCGGAGGATGTGACGTCACATGCATAAGGTCCATTGGTTTGGTTTGTATATCTGGATGCATGTGAGCGCGATAACTGAGAACGCAACAATATATATATCAAATTTGGTATGTGATTTTGTAACCAAGATTGTAGACTGTATCAAAGCAATACGTAACTGAACGAAGTGTCGAAAAAAAAGTTTTGTAACAAAGAGGAAGATATTGAATTAAAAACTGCAGCTTTTGGTGCTATTCGTACTGTTATCGGGAAACACAGATATTTTGAATTAGTAAATTTTAGTTTATAAATCAAAACTCAATGGAATTAATAAAATTCAAAGTGTATCATATTAAAGTTGGATAACTTTTGAAAATAATAATATAACGCACATTAGTGTACGATTTAAAATAACCGTAGTATAATGTGGCCCTTGAAACATAACATATTTCGTTTAACTTCTTATATTTAGAGAGTAATCTTTTTTCACACATAGAGAGTAGATTGATCATACTCAGTGGAAACTTTGCCTTCTCTGATACATGTTTCACAATGGGTGAAGGAAAATGTATCTTCGTATACTTCTTACAGTTAGGTGAATGTCCTGTATCACTGAAGATGCTCGTCACATCGGGAAAAATCGATTACATTGTAAAAACTGCGATCTTGTACAACAATTTTATAAAAAGGTATGAATATGTATATTCAGCTAAATGTTGTAGCATCCGAAAAATGAATGAAAATTAAGAATAAATTCCATACACATCAAAGTTTATTACAGAGAAAGAGACAATAAAAGCAGGTTGTTAAGACATTTCTAATGCTTATAGATATGATGAAGTTTTGTAACAACAGTCCAAAAATAGTTCACATATTTTCAGCCTGGCAATATCGAAGTACACTTCCATCTGATGTAGAAGCTGATGATATCTTGCAGAAAATCGTCCAAAACTGAGACATGAATACTCACTACACAAAGGAGCTACTTATTGACCTTAAAGCAGTTCTAAATCTTTTGATGAAGTCTGGATACAAAAAGAAATTCGATGTCAGGAGACCCCATATTTTAATAAAGGAACCATGGATCAAATTTTATCTGAAAAAAAAACTCAATGAAATGAATTAATTTTAAGAATGCCTGGCTCATTACCTGTGATAAAAATATGTTATATACGATAACCAAAATTCTTCTTTGAACTGAAAAGAAATATTACAAGCAATAGCCAATTCTGAATAGATAGCATGAAAAGTGATGCTGAATGTAGGATGAGATTGAAAGACAATCGTGTGTCATGAGGTGCTTTGCCTGGAAAAATTATGTATTTTCATCTGCAAAATAAGGAATAGATAATATTCAAGCATTCGAAATAAAGAGGTCGGAATTTATCAACTAAACTAACAACAATACAACGCACGCATATTTGTCGACGTGTTAAAAATTGAGAGATTGACTGAGATTTAGATACATTTGTCAAGTAGTCTTGATTTTGAACCTTCAATATGTCATTTGCATTGTTCCCTGCAACATATTATCTTAATAGCTGAAAACTATCTTTAAAAGAGATTTGAGATAATCCCTTAGTCAAATTACTTAAAAAATTTTGATGTATTTATAAGCCCTCTGTTCATCGTATTATAAGGACACTATTACTATTTATTTATTTAAAAATTTTCATTTGTTTTCATCATAAAAATACTATATAAAAGCCAGAATACTGAGGGTAGAGAGGTATAAAATAACTTAAATGATTTGTACCAGAATATTAAAAATCTGTTTAGTCAGATGTAACTAAATATGGCTTACGTACCATGACCATGGAATTTCGATTTATGCAAAAAAGTCACCATCTTAAATATGGCGCGTTACACGTAGTTGGTATAATCAGTTGGTCGAAAGAATTAATGAAATCGCACCTTCCTATAAAATTTTATTCTGCCATCGTTGATACATCTGATTCAAAGAGTTGAACCCTCAAGTGTTACAAAAATGTATTCTTTGGATTAAATGTTCTACCGCCGAACGCAGCAGTTCAATATCCCTTAAGGAGTCTAGCGGATCAACGTTCCCTTAATAATCCACACTTTTCAGATGGCCTCACAACCCAAAAAAATCACAAGAAGAGAGATCCGGGAAACGCGATGACCACATGCAAGAAAATACACTGTTCGTCATAAAACGCTGCACAGTTTGCAGAAATTTGCATAATAGCCTCAATTTGTGCATCTTGTAAAATCGCAGCTCCAGTAGCAAATGCCTATGCAAATTTCACTATTCCAAATACAAGTGTCGGGAGCTCATTAAACCACATGCATCAACCATGCCAAAATTAAATTTGTAGTGAAAAGTTGATTTCCGTAATACTTTTGACTGACTGACTTGTCCAGTTTTTTGCACAGAGCCCTATTGCAGTTGACAGCGCAAACTAGAACTTTCTTTCTTTCTCATTTTTTCATAAACCAAAACCATATGCAGACCAAATCTTATTGCATTGGCTGAACATATTTTTTCAAAATCTAGCTCAAAACACCTCGCGTTATTTAATGGGCACCCTACAATTTAAACGCAGCGTGCATATTTTGAAAATGCTCAATTAAGAAAAATTGGTACACAAACTAGAGTGTAATTACCAAAACTAATATTTAGCAAAAGTTTTGGCATCACAAAACTTGGGAAATATGAACAAAAGGTCGAGACAAAATAAATAAATAAAACAGTAAAAATAAAAACGCGTCTTCAACATTAATGGCGCATAATAGTAGAAGATTTCTTTAACAACTAGGAGAGAATAGTACGCTCTTGAAACCAAGAGATGCAGCTAAATATGAGTACAAGCATGGCATTCGATCGAGTTACTTGTTTCTCATCCACATTTTTACATTCTGATTAATTTCATATGCATGTTATTTAATATCACCCTAAAGATAAAAATTTTATTGCTGTTATCAAATAAATGAGTGCTCTCGAAGCAGATGGGGCTCGTTAACGCCAAATGACACCGCTGCACAAGACTTTCCAAGTTGTGGGGGGATGCTTGGGAAGCCCAGCAGTTTTGAGGAGCGACGAAATAATGAGAATTGGAGCGGTTGCCAAGGCGACTTCGTTCCAGAACCATCTGCTTTGTCTCCTTCATCTTTCTCCCATCCTCAAATACTTCATCTCATTCTCAATACATCACCACCCCAACTCCTAATCTTCCCTCATTTTTATCACCCTCCCAACCAACCGCTCGCACAATGCGTCTCTGGCTGGTCGGCTTCTTTCATTTTTCTTTCTTTTTTAGTTTTTTAGTGCTCTGAAATTAATTTAGGGTTACGTGTTGAGAAATAGGAAAGACAGAATGCATTCAAGTCATCTTCTGTTTGTTTTGGGTGATGAATAGTTGGGTTAAGAACTTTTCTTCTGATGGTGGTTTTAATTTCTTTTAGATTCAGTATAAATTCTCTAGATACTTACTTATATGTATGAGTAGTAATGTACGGCATGGCTTCCATTTTTTTTAAGTAGTTCAAAACAAATTTCTTTACTGCAAATTTTGTTTGGATGTTGGTTTTAATTTCTTTTAGATCTAGCAAAAATTCTTTAGCTAGTTGCTCATATGCATGAGCAATAAAGTATGCCATGTTATTGCATTTTTAAAGCAATTTAAAGCAAATTTCTTTTGAGAAATTTTTATTTGGATGGTAGTTTTTATTTCTTTCAGATTCTGTTTAAATTTCCTAGACAGTAATTTGTTTACGAGCAATAAATGTTTGGAATAACTTGCATTTATAAATGAGTTCAATATAAATTTTTCTGGAGCAGTTTTTATATAGGAGTGGCTTACTATTTCTTTCAGATTTCGATTAAATTTCCTAGAAAGTTATTTGTTTATATGAGGAATAAATTGTTGGAATGAGTTGTATTTACAATTCTCACACATATTTTACTTAAGTATATTAATCTCTTATTACTCTTACTTCAGTTTTGTTGAAATATCATTTATTATATTATATGGGACTTCAAAAATCATGAGGCAGTTGAAACTTGTTGTATTTTTCATGGTATTTCTGAGCAGTATTTTCTTGAGATCACTCGTTTTCTACATACAAAATATGTAAAAAATATGCAACTTACATTTAAGAAGTCAATTCTTTTTAAACAACAAAATAATGGTTTCATTCTGACGTTATATATTGTTTTAAATTTGTGATATGCAAGTTGAAATGCTTTTCATATAATAAATTAAATAAATATTTTTTTTTAAAAAAAAGCTGTCATTTAACTTAATTTAATTATCTCATTCGAAGTCATACGCGTTTTTGACCAAATCTCCCTGCGTTAAGATAACAAACAACGATTTATGAAGGTCGAGAGAAGGTAATTTTAGCATGTATTTTTCAATTGTTAGGGCCTGGGTGGTCTAGTGGTATGGCCCGGCTTCGGGGCCGGAGGGCTCAAGGTTCGAAACCATTCCACTGAAGATCAGCCAGGTATGCCAACCTGTTGCGCGTTAAATCACACGTAGGGGCGAAACTTCCCGCCTTCTGGTGTAGCGAGGAAGCTTGTAGAGGGAGTGCCAGCTCAAGTGTCATCCTCGTCATCTGATTGTGATCCAAAATTACGAGGTTCATCACAAAATAGCCCTCATGTTGCTTCAAACACAAGAAATTAATATAACTAAACTGTTTTTCAACTGCTAAAAGATGTGATAAATTAATTGAAATTAAAATTTCTTTACTTGCTTAAAATTTAATTACACTATTTACTAGTATATGCTATGTTTAGGGTATCCTTAAAAGTTCTGTAGTATTTAAAATAGTTTTACTATCATATATATGATAGAAAAAAATCATGAAAAAGGATAAGAAAGTTGAAAGATTTTTTTTTTTGAAATTTTATTTTTAGAAATTTAAATTAAATATTTCTCATTCTGCAGAATCCCTGTTGATTGGTTTCAATGGAAGACAAAAATTGCTT
>BGPR01044382.1:0-12630 GCA_013235015.1 Araneus ventricosus | reverse complement strand
ATCAGTAGTCTTATTGAAATTTTAGAAAAACCAATTCTGATTCATTTATTTTTCTTTCAAAACTCTCTTCTTGAACCAGTTTTCTGAAAAAGAGAATAAATGAAAATAGAATATTTAACTTTTAATGGAAGAAAGGGACATATTCAGGATTTATTCTTATTCTAAATAGTAATAATTTATGAAACATTAATATTAATATAAAAGACAAAATATAAGTTTATTTCCTTAATTTAATTTTAGCAGATTTATTTATTATCTCCCCTAAATTTAAATCTTACCATAATTTATTTTCTACTAGCCGCCTTTGGCGGCCAGCTTGTCCGCCGAGAATATTTTTTCAATTGAAAATTGCATAATTTTATATTCTTGGTTCTAACAACATAATTTTAAATTTCAGATTGTGGTAAATATTTAACATATGTTCTTTTAGTGCCCTTGAACCTGTACTGTTCATTGTCAACATAAATGTCCCCAATGGAGTCAAATAACTGACCATGCCATGTAACATGTAATTGCATGTTGTCGGAACCATCTTCGCTTTCTTATTTCTCTTGCAAACTATGCATTTGATTTCAACATTAAAATAAAAACAGCATATTTTATGGCCAGCGGCATGTTAGTTGTATTAAAACATGCTGAAAAAAGAATGAAAACATAGCAGCCATAATGAATCAGCTTACTGGATATATTTCTTAATATACGTAATATTTCAGAGGGCTAGATTTACAGACTCCTCAAAAATTTTGATGAAATATAATATGAGAGCAAAATATATTCGGATTTTACCTCAGCTTTCAACAATGAAATAAAAACACGCAATTAAATATTTGTTTAAACATTGAAATCTATTGCAATGGAAAGGTTGCAACAATGAAAAATATTGTTGTAAATTAAGTCATTTTTTTAATTTACTAAATTTAGAGAAAATATTTTATGGCAAATTAATTGATATCATTGAAAATGTAATGTTTGCACTTTCACATGGCGTAAAAATGATTTTTCGGGTGTAATATTTTCGAAAGATATTAACCCTTTCAAAGGCGGCGAGAAGTATACTTCCCACCTAATTCATCAAATTTTAAACCTAAAAGTTAGGCTATTTTAAAGTTCTCAACAAATTTTTCGATGAAAGGAAATCCCAGACGTTCCAATTTCTTATCTCAAACCGTAACAAAGTGTCTTGACTTTTTAATTAATTATGAATTAATAAAATTAATTAACAAAAAATAATGCCATCCAATAAACTAAATGAATATCTTTTCTTAAATTAACCTCAACCCCAAAGTTATTTTATTATACCATTACTAGAAAAAATAGCTCTTGATAGGGTTAAGGAAAAACGCCAAAATTTGGCCTAATTTTTAATTAATTAAAATTTAAAAAAAGGGCTCCGAGGTGCACATTCTCACCCCCCCAAAGTATGTTTGTGCCAAATTTCGTAGCTATACGGCCAGCGATCTGCCCTGTAGAGCGCGAACACACATATGCACGCATTCACAGAGAGAGAGAGAGAGAGACTTTTCCCCCTTCATTATTAATAGATTTGAAGAACAGCGTTAGGTAGGATAGTCTTTTTTTGATATTAAATAGTTTTCAATTTTTTATTTTATTTTATGATCTTATAACTGTTTCTGATCTACAAATAAAGTATTTTGGTGTAGAAACCGGAAATACACCCGGTTGCTTGACTTTTGGACGCCACTGTATGTTTATATACGTAAAATAATGAAGACATGAGGAAAAACGCTTCGTGGAAAGCTATTTTATTAGCTCATGAATTATAACATCTTGCCTCCGTGAAGGCAAGATGCTGTAATTCATACAAGAGCGAGTTTACAAATTGCGATATTATAGTATTTATTGAGAGTGCTAGTGTTCGATTTTTGATTTTCTAAAACATGCGAAGATATTATTTACATCTCAGATTTGAATGTCTGTGCGTGCGTGTCTGTACATGCGTGTGTGTGTAAAATAAAGTATATATGCGATATAGCATCATTTTTCAATGATAAAAAAGGAATCAAATATATAACAAAATATAATATTTAATGAACGCGGATTATAAAGCAGCTTCATGTTTAATCAGTTGTTTTATATTTATCCTAGGTTCAGATGAAGTCACCTTGCAAGATGGAGCTCATATAGTTATGTGGTACAAGAAGGCCCAAATTTGAGTCTTTTTTATGATTTATACTGTAATAAACTATTGTTTTAACTTTTGTGAGATTAATTAAAATTTAAAGCCATGCATAAGTGTAAAGTTTATCTGTTTAGAGAATTGTGGTGGAAAAAAAACTTGTGTTAATAAGATTATTTTCTCCGTGGTATGCATCTCAGCATTTCAGGACAAGGGACAACGAATGACCCAAGAAAGCTTCAAAAATTATCTATATAAGGACACTCCTTAGTTCAAAATTGAATTGTCATCATATAATAATTCAATCGCAGTCATGATGTAAGTGGTATAAGAATGTAATACAGGATGTTCTGGGAAGTCCTTGACACATTTCAAAATTTAATTTTAAAAAAGTACAAAAATTGTGATATCAGTGTGCGGTTTTCATTAAATTGCATTACGCGGCATAAAGTTCTTTTAATTTTTTTACATAAACAATAGTTCAATTGTCTGCACGTAGAAAGCGCTAGTGGTACAACATTAGCTTAGTAGCTAAGGTAAGCTTCCATCATATGTAAGTCTGACGACTACAACGGAAAGACCAAACTTCTTCGGTTGGTGCTTTGAAACAAAGTCGATTATTGAAGTTCAAAGAAAGTTTCGTACTACGTTTCATAAAGCTGCTTCTTGTTGAAATCCCATTTTTTCATGGCATAGAAGACTTTTAGAGACTAGAAGCGTGTTGCACAGATCAAGAAGTGGTAGGACACGCAAGTCAGATGATGACGCCGAGCGAATCCGCCAAATGTTTGTTTATTAGCTGTCCTATGGTCGGTCAACACGCAGTGCTTCGCGGGAGTTAGGAACTGCACGGACAACAGTACATCGATACTGTTTTGCGCTACTGACATTCATTAAAATTAAATTTCTGATTTATTACAATTTCTTTATGGGAAAAAACTTTATGTAGCGTTATGCAATTTGATAAAAACCGTACACTGATATCACATTTTTTTTTATTTTTTATTAATTTTTGAAATGCGTCAAGGACTTTTGAGATACCCTGTATATACTAATAATTATTATGAACTTTCAAATTTCAAATTAATCAATGCATATGAAATAAAGAGTTAAGCTAAATATGTTCATTTTTACAAGTTTCCTTCTGTTTTTTTCTTTATTTCGTTCCAATCTTCATGCTCTGAAATGGACTCCACCGAGATTTATTGTAGTCATGCCCAATGGGTTTTTGCCTTTACAGAGCATTGAACAGGTCTACTTTATTATAATCACCCAGTAGTTTCATTTAAGAAGAAAATTAATGTTAAAAAGTTAATTAAAACAATCTGTAATTTTCAAAACCCGGGATCTCAACTACCGCCTATCTTGAATGCTGACGTAATTCCATTTGCTCTAAAATTCTTCATCGCTGTGAGATCTATCACTGAGATTTGGCGAGTTATCACAAAGATTTGACATTCGATTTTTCGTACAAACGAAAAAGCGCCAAACAATCAATCTTTTAGTCGTTTTAGCGTTTTTGCCTTTAGAAGTTATTTCTTTTATCTTATGAAAACTGGAAAAACAATTAAATATTCTTTTATTTAAAAATTTGCTTTTTTATTTTAGTTTCATAAAATTACTAGCAGATTACCCGGACTTCCCAGGTGGCACAACATGTTGCACAATATTGTTCGATATTATATAATATTATATGATATTGTACAATATTGCGAATATTGTTCAATATCGCATAATATTGTACAATATCTTCGTGCTACTGGGGTTGCCCCGTCATTTTCTTATCAAAACCTTGTGATGGAGAGGAAAAGGAAAATTTTTAAAAACTGCGAGTACTTTGTTATATATGTGGTTTATAAACCACACCCGCAATTATAGGGTTAACTATAATAAAGAAGATGTCATTTAATTTCATAGTAAATTTGAAATAGAAGCGTGAGCCAAAGTGCGTGATCAGCAGTCAACGTGTGAAAATATAATACATATAGCAAGAAAATGAGATTTACATTATAAAACAATGTAAACATATTTGTATTTCAAAGTATTTGTTTTTCTGGTAGAATATCGAAAATGTGTTGTGATGCGACTATCTGCAAGTGCATGACCACAAATAGGTACGCTTTGGAAAAACGATGTTACATAAAATGACCCCAAAGTCAGCACAATAATGCGATTTTCTTTCCGTTAGAACATTGAACTTATTTTCATCTTAATACGCTCACAAAAAAAAATTCGACTGGAGGCTGTCTCTGCGAAACGGCGTCTGGGATTGAGGGGCGTAGACTTACTTACCTTACTCAACTGTGTCTAAAGTAGCTGTATGTGACTATTAACTCTATAGTCTATAGTGACTCTATGTGACTCTATCTAAGTAAAATTCTTCGTGATTTTCACCAACTTTGCAACTCGACTGTGACTAAACCGTAATTACAAATTCTAAAATTATTTTTGCAATCTTCAATGTCTACCTTTCTTTGTAAAATGAAACTTGTAGCACGCTTACACACCAGATTATTACATAGAATAAATTAATAAGTATATTTTCAGGAACGATTTAGTCATATTTAAATTCAAAAGAAAAGAAGTTTAGAATCACAAACATCAAACTTTGTTCATCCGTATCGTTTTTTTTATAACAACAACTCTTTTTGTTGCCAGTTTTGAAAACTAAACTTCGCGACAACAAAGATAATATTATACGTAGAGAGAGAGCTGTTAAAAACTAAAACCAACTCTCTATGTTATTTGGTGGAGGATCTATAAGCGTTTAACTTTAGCACAGAATTCGACGTAATCCAACAATTCTTGAGTAATATTTCGCGTGAACTTCAGATCAATGACAGAATTGCCTTAGTATGCGTGCGCGCGCATCGGTCGCTGTGACATCATCAAAACATTTAGTGATTTTAATTAACTTTGCAGCCCGACTGTGACTAAACAGTAATTCCAAATTCTAAAATTCTTTCGGCAATCTTTTATGTCCACCTTTCTCTGTTAAATGAAATTAAAACCAACTCTCTATGTTATTTTGTTGCGGAGCTATAAGCGTTTAAAACACCACGAAAAGCGACACAATTTTTTCCTTTCCCGTCACACCAGTAGACCACTATGGAGAGACGTGATTCTGCATCAAAATTATTTTAAAATATTAAATATCATATAACTTGAAAATCTGAAAAATTATGATATTTTTCATTTAGAAAAGTATCGTAAAAATATACTACTACTCAGAAATAAGTGCAAAGATTTTCGCAAATACATAATACTTACAGATATATTTTAATACAAAATTCAATATCTAAACAATGAAAACAATTTCATACATGCGCACCTAATTTTTTTTAAAAAACTTGTTTTGAGAATAATGCAAAACTGTATTGCAAAATAATAGATATTTTATTATATTGTATCCTTTTCATTACATTTTTAAATCTTAGGAGCTTTCGAAATTTTTCGAATCTATGCATATTATTCACTTCCAGAATCGATTAGTTGTACCCTATTCTATGAGGATAAAATTGAAACATAGACATTTTGATAGTACGAAACATCTCAGTTCCCTTAAAATAAAGATTACTATCACTTTAGGACGTATAATAAATTAGAAAATTCATGCCAAATTCAGTTATCTTCCTTTTGTCGGTCTCCGTAGCAATCGTATTTAAATTTTACCAATCAAAATTATAAATTAGTAGGACAGTCGACAAAAGATTCATATTCATAAAATTTTTATTTCATTCACCTATTTTTCTTCGTTTAATAATATTTTAACAACTATCATTTTGTTGCCATTCTGCGTAAAATAAATTCCAAATAAACAAAAATAATACAGTGAAACCTGTTAATAACAATACTGTTTATAACGATAAAGCTACCTTTAGCGATATTTTCTTGGAGCCAAATCTGGTACCAAATTTCATCAAAATCGCCCAAGCCGCCGAAATCGCCAGGTAAGTCAATCGGACTATTTGTTACATATGGAGACTTTGCCCCGCCCTACCCTGAGGAAATGCGTTAGGGCTTATTTACCCTTACAGTACTTCAAGTCGGCTGATAAGGAACCTGTGTACTAAGTTTCATCAAAATTGGTCGAGCCATTCGGGTGTGATGCTGGAACAAACATAAATACATACATTCATATTCTGGGTTTTATATATAGAGAGATAAAAGATTTAAAAGAATTTTTCTTTTGCATTGAGCTACAGGAGTGAATCAAAGGGGACTCCAGAATTGCTGTCCCTCAATCAAGAGGATTTTTGCAATCCTTTTGACTTTTGCTTAGCTATTATGTTGGACACATTATAAGTCGTTTGCGGCGAAAGAGTTCCTTAAAGGTAAATAACAAAAAAGGGTGGTAATCCAAATTCGAGCAATGTGTTTAAATAAAAATTATAAAAACATAATATAATTAATAATTTCATAGATATTGACCTAAACTACATGAAACAGAAATCTGTTTACAGCAGTTTGCAAATAAATAACTTTGGTACATATGCAGAGAAAATATAGCCAGTCGTTAAAAGCAGTTATCCAAAAGAAAAACAGACTAAAATAAAAACAAGAAAATAATCTTAGTATTTGCAAAAAATATGCATGCAAAATATTGTGCTTGAATTGAACTAGCATGCACCACTTATAAAACAAATACAATTATTGTCATATATAAATTTATGTATTTGTTAATACAGAAGTACAAGAATAATTCATTTAAGCACATTTTAGCGAGTAAGATTTTGATTGCTGCCATGATCTTAGAAAAATGTTATGTACCTTCATTTTTCGTATAAATTGTCACTTTAAATTTTAATTTTTTTTATTTTAAATAATGGTCCGCTTCCCCGGGGGAGGTACCGCGAGTACACGGATGAGAAGTCGCCGGATAAGTAAGTGGGTTCCCGATTTCCCAGGGGGAAGAGAATTATAAGCGAAATAGTGGGGGTCGAGTTACCTACCACCAGTGATAGTACGTACCTCCTTCTGGAGGTGTCGGCCGTGGTCAGTGATGATTATAAGGACCCCGGCCTCAGTACTCAAGATATTGCAGGAATGTTATTCAGAGGCCCCGTATGCTAAGGCAGGCAGGGGGTAACTCCGTTAAGATTAAATAATGGTCCGCTTTTAATTAACTTCTTACATCGAGGCAGGGACGAATTTAAATTTGGTGAGGCCTTGAACTGTGTAGAGCTGTGAGACCCCGCCTTCCCTTTTAACTTACACCAGCTGGTTTCAGAAAGCTTAATAATAAACTTGTCGTTTAATAACAAAAAAATATGTTGTGGTTTTGATTTTTATTAAAAAGAAAAATAATTAATAGGCTTGCAAAATCACAAAATTATATAAAAGATTAAAAAATCCTCAGTTACGACTTGAAACGTTATTTTTCATTATTTCCCAAAAATGAAAGTACTCGTTATGTTGTCATGGAATGATATGCTTTGAAACTCACCGCTTTCTCTGCACATTATGGTAAGCGCAGATAACTGTTTTGAGGCATAGGGGAAAGCGGTGTAAAACCGGGGTAGCTAAGGTTCGAAGGCCTGTTGGAGCTAAGATATTCGACAGAGAGCTTGTTAAATTTCATTAAAATCTTCATTGTTTATGGGAGTACAATACATCTATCGAGAAAAGTCACAGTTTCATTACTTTTTTTTTATCAATGACTTTTTTTGTAAAAAAGTAATGATTTTTTTTATAAAAAAAAGTCAAACTACCCGGTTTTTCCCACTATACATGTTAACGTCATGGGAAATTAGGAAACTCGATTTTCAGTGGAAAAGTTGCAATAATTTTTGCTTTATATGACAATTTAAGAATATCTTCTTCCTCCGCGCCATAAGTGGCAAACGGATCATAATATTATATTTTGGCCCTCACCTGTCATTATCGGTGACTTAGCTTGTGAAAGCGGCATCCAGGGCATAGCTTTCGTCCCCTCATCTTACTTGACTTTAAAATGTGACTTAAAAGCATTAACATTTTGTCACCATAGCTAATGGCGTAGCGAGGGTAACCCATATAGCAATTTTAGCTTGCAGCAAAGTTGCTCTGCAAGTGTGCAAGCTTGCAGCAAGTTTGACACGACAAGACTGCAAGTTCATAACAAGATTGAA
Source organism: Araneus ventricosus (assembly GCA_013235015.1). Taxonomy (NCBI): domain Eukaryota; kingdom Metazoa; phylum Arthropoda; class Arachnida; order Araneae; family Araneidae; genus Araneus; species Araneus ventricosus. The sequence continues at coordinate 4,383 of BGPR01044382.1, read as the reverse complement.
GCAAGTTATCGCTAGCTTCGAAATCACCATGCTACAAGCTTGCCGTGTCAAGCTTATTGTAAACTAATAGAAAAATATCTTCCCGTCAGGGATATATTCCCCTCTTCTTCAAGGCCTTATCTACTGAGGGATCACCCTTTTTTATTACCGTGGAATAGGACGGTGGGGTTGCCTTCTTATAGAAGGGTGATCCTTTTCCCGCCCTCTTTTATTATCAAGTAACAAGACGGTGGGCTTGCCTTCCCCCTTTTGACCGCACACTGAGTTATTTTTAAAGGAAGTTACTTTAACGATCCGTGTGGTTGTAGAGGACACTGCGATTCGAACATGGTCGGATGGTCCCGAGGCCGGTATGCTAACCACAATACAAGATGGGACTCCAGCAAGAAAGGAAGAAAGGAGTTCATTCGTCACTGTGTCAAGTTTGACGTGTCAACTTTACTGCAAACTTGTTTTGCGAGGAGGGTGGTCAATTATGCTATCTTACTTTGCAGGAGGTTTGAGGCAAATTTGTCATGTCAAGTTTGCCATTAGAATATAATATCAAGAAAAATCAAACATGCTGCAAATGTGCATGTATCTGGGAAGTAGTGCTCGGAAAATTTGAATTTTTTTTTTTTACCCTAGTCGTCGTTATTGGCTTAACAAGTGTTTCTCTTAGAGAGAAACAGAAATTCTACTCGCTGCCATGCTAATATCATTCTCAATATTAATGTTATTCAACTGGAGTTTTTATATAAGTTGAGAAACATATATGGCTTCCAAATTATAAAAGAAAAATTATATTATGTTTCGCACATGCATAGTAAAGAATTATTTACTGAAAATGCTCATATCTCCTCTAATATTCTAAATATTGATTTCAAATTTTAATATAATGCTCCGCTAACATATTTTAATATATTCTGTAAGTTTCTTATGATTTGGTTTAAAAAAAATATGCATATTATAAGCAAAAAAGAGCGGGAATATATGGAATTTTTTGAAGAAAGCTTTATATCTTCCCGAATATACAATATGCATGCTATTTGTACGAAATTGTATTGCGCATAACAAACAAAACAGTGGTGATAGTTGCAAATAACTATCAGCATTCTGTGAAATAGGGTGAGCTCAAATAATTTTCTTCATCAATTTCTGGTCGGTTCCCTATATCATCTCGTCACCGAATCTTCACTGTAAAATGTGCCTATGTGTAAATTCAAGCCTATTCATCACATGGCCGAAGTTCAAGTGCAGTTCCTCCAGCCTTTCTGAAGAAATTCGATAAAATGTGTAAATCTAATGTAACAGGATACTTTTGATCATATTATGTATCTGGTTTCAAAATTAGGGGAGAAAATTACTGTATAATGCGCAAATATGCAGTTAAAATAACTTATTACAAATCCTCATATTTAATTGAATATTCAGAATATTCACTTTCAGTTTTAATTAAATGATCCGCTAATATATTGTTAACTTCCTGTAAATTTTGTATTATATGGTTGAAAGCTCTAAACGTTATGAGGAAAAAACATGCGCAAAAAACTGGGAAATTTCTTTAAAATGTATTTTATCACACCGAAGATACGTGCTATTTTTACAAAAATTTATGTAAGAATTGCGCTCATTAAACAAAGCCATTCATGGAAGTTACAAATCACAATCAGCTTTCTGTGCAACGGTGTGAGCCCAAACCATTTTCATCTTCATCAGTTCCTGGTTCTTCCCCTAAATGCACTTGATCGAATCTTCACTGTAAAACGCGAGTTCCTGCGATTTTACGTCTTACGATTCTCCACATGCGATTGTGAACCATTTTACTCGTATTAAATTCAAATTTTTTTGCATCTTACGAAATATGCTTAAAATTTGTACACGAGTGAATCTGACGATGCTAACAGTGAAATGAAGGTTACTGTTCCGTCAATCAATGTTGAATAATATTTAAGAGGAGTGGCATTCATACCAATAGTCAATCAAGAGGCGGTCCGGGCAAACCGGGCAACTGCCCGTGGCGCCTATGTCCGGGGTATCCGGGCAAACCGGGCAACTGCCCGTGGCGCCTATGTCCGGGGTGGCGCCACAACGGGAGTTTAAAGGGAAGAAATATTTTAATAGAATAGAGAAATAAAATTATATATATTTAAAATTTATTGAATATATTATTTTAGTTTCAATAAGACAACTAATTGAAGTAAAAAAATTCTCACCATAATATTATTAAGTCATATTTACAGGTAAGGCATGCATATTTCTAAATAAAAGTTTGTTTGACATTTAAATGCAGACATAGAATTAAAAAAAAATACTTTGGTTGAGGGTAGGGCGCCATATTGTTGCCTTGCCCAGTTGGTTAATTTACTTCGGGCCGATTCCGAGTCGATCATTTTATTTCCGACCTTGAGTTAAGGTTTAACTAAGATTTTATCTCAGGAAGGTCTTATACCATCGAAGAATGCAATCCGAAACAACAATGATATTCATGTAGCTTTGAAGTAAAGCGGGTTTTTTTTAAGTTCAGTTAAAATCAGAATTAAAAATGTGGCGAGCAAAATGCGAAAGTGTGGTTTGGTTCCCTAGATAGCAAAGTAAGCTTGTCTAAAAGATTTTGGAAGCCTTGTCATCAGCAAGGGTAAATGGTTGCCACAAAGGTTTCCATGACAAAGGTTGAACCTTTCGGCAAGGAAGCGGAAAGGTTCGCTAATCAACAAAGAACAAGGTTTTCTGTAAGGTTTTCCACAAGCTTTTATTACAAGCTTGTTTCAGGCTTTCATCAAGCTTTTTCAGGCCTTTCAAAAGGTTGTTAAGAGCCTCCTTCGGTGTACAAAATAGAACCCCCTTTAGAACAGAGGGGACCAACCCCCTTTTTTATCCCCCTTCTTCTGACGTCATATTAGTCCAACTTAGAGTTGGACTAATATGAATGTCAATTAATTAGATCAATTAGGAATTTTGATTAATTAAAGCTTAATTTCAATTGATTTGATTAATCTAATTTTTAATTGAACTTACTTGCACTATTTCGTTGTAGATTGTGACAAAACTTCAAATCCCTCCGAGCCGGGGATCGAACCCGAGTTCATAGAGTTGGAAGGCAAACGCAATAACCACTACACCGGCGGGGCTACACACGATGGGACAGGTGGTTCGTGAAAAGCTTTCCTACGTCAATTTTGAGGGAATGGTTTCCGAAACGGTTTGCGCGGAAACTCTTTCGCGGACTTGTCGTTGAAACCTTGTAGGTGAGGTAATTTATAAAAAGCTTTCCTATGAAAAGCTTGCGGCAATGGTTTCCGAAACGGTTTACGCGGAAATGCTTTCGCGGACAGCCTATGGAAAGTGAAATGCCAACCTTTCCGCAACCTTCTTTGCTATCTGGGAGAACCGGCCCGAACATTAGCGGGGCCTGGTGCAAACTTTGAGGGGCCTTGAAAAAGTTTTTTACAACAAGATTATTTATTGCAATTTGCTATTTATTGCATTGCATAATTTGGTGTAATAAGGACTAAAGGAATACACAAAAATGATAAATATTTAAATTATTAAAGTTAATATTTCAATCACACAAAAAATTATTAATAAATCAAATAACAAAAATAATTGCTTCACAAATACAATTTGGTATGTGACTTACTAGAATAGGTTTACAATATGTGATTTTTGTTTCATTTAGTACATAGTTTTATCGGAAATTAGCTGATAATCAGTATGATTTAGATTTTTGGTTAAACGGATTCGATAGAAGAAATCATCTTTCTTTATGCTAATGCTAGATCTCAAGTATTTTTTTTTATTATTTTTAATCTTAAAAAAGATCTTTCTGCTGATTCGACGGTAGTTGGTAAGGTCAATATAATTTAAGAACCGATTCAAAATTTCGATACGATTCTAATAAATTGTTTTTAAAATATTTATTGTATTATTTGTAATATTGCGTCCTAGAAGTCAAAATTTGACGGTAGATTTTGATTTCTTTAAATAAATCAATGCAACTCATTTTCGATTGCAAAATATGTCAGCGGCGAGGGGCCTTGTGTGCTCTCACCGTCCGGAACCTCCTCCGGCCGCATTGGTTAGGTTGACATATTTTGTAAGAAGTCAATGAGATTGACCACGACTAATTGGCAATTTTGTAAAGAGGACAACAGTTATTGAGTAAAAAAATCAAATGAAACAATTTTAGTTGACTATATAGTATTTTTTATAAAGTTAAAAGTGCGAAAAATAGTTTTACCACAGTATCCTTCACGGATTTCTAGATGCACTCTTATTTTTATTTAATAAATAAAAATTTAATTAATTTGAAATTAATACTTAATTTAATTAAGTAAGTCTTAACTTTTAAGATTTTAAGAACATGGATTTTTTCCCCCCTACAGTAGCCCCTCCCCCTTAACG
>BGPR01044381.1:0-12630 GCA_013235015.1 Araneus ventricosus | reverse complement strand
CAAAACAAATAAACATATCGCTAAACCGTCTTCCCCTATCCGTAAAAAGTTAGATGCAAAGCAAGGAGAAACGGCTCCGTACCCGTAACTGAACTTGAACCAAACTGGCTGAATCGAAAAAAACCCATGAGAATTAGGGGTGTAGAGTGAAAGTTGGAAGTATCAAACTGGCCTGATATCCACTTTCATTTGGACTGCCGGGCCAAATCAACAGTGGGGCGTGGCTACGTATGGGGAGTGCGGGTTCATGAGGAAAATTTTGAGAAGATGTAGGTCAGGAACGGAGTGACTGCTAGCGATTGAATTTCGCTGCGTGGAGCGGTCATCATCGACCTGCCTAAATGGATGGCAGTTGGATCGGGGAAGTAGCGCTCGGAATGGCTGCTTAACGTCCTCCTCTTGAACTGAAGAGAGGTTGATTCAGTGTCGTATTGGCAGTAGGGAAATTAGCCAAGATATAAAAATTATTCACTGAAGTAATGTCTCATTTCAGCGCTTGATACCTAAACATACGAAAGTCGATTTTTTCTAAAAAATACTACTTAAACTGTGTATATTATTTTTAACTATGAAACCAAGATGTGTCAAAAGATCCAACTTCTAGAATGGTACCTATCCTGGTAGAGGTTTAAAAGTGCGAAATCGGCCCTGAAGCAGAAATACGTCGTTTAAAAAACAGGATGTTAATAACTAAATATTTAAGATCAAGATAAATCTTAATTTTAAAATTCCTGCAAACTGTAGCTCCCATTTCTAAATATTTTCAAAACAATCGGTGAAGCTTAGAGATTAATAAAATCAAAATAGTCAAACCTATGAAATAAAAGCATTTTATTTGCTAATAGATGGATTACAAGATCAATATATAAAGATAATATCCACATACATATTTGAAACAGGGTTGGTTGGTTGTTTGAGGGTTTTTTATGCAATGAAGAATAAAATAAATAAATGATAAATGAAAAGGGCTATTTGGCATGCGTTGCGCCAAACAAGGTAGTAATAAAGGTATGTAATGAAAAGTAATATATTTGAAACAGGGATTGATGCAATAGTATAATATTAAGAGATTTACTATATTACTTAAGCCATTAGGTAAAACTAGTTTTTAAAGTAAAGCATTTACCAAAAAGACGGAAGAGTTCGAAGACTTCGTATTTAAAAAAAAAATCCATGACAATAATTATAAATGGCTCTATAGTGGAAATTGATTTTCAAACATCCCAATGATATTTTCATTCTTTAAAGACATTTTCCGCTGAGAAGGAGAGACAATACTCTTTCTTATAGTAAAACTTTCGGCCAAATTTTGATTTTAGAGCTAACTTTTCTAGAATGCAAGATTTGACATCTATGAAAAAATACATTAATTAATATATAACATTAATGAAATGTATGGACTTTCATGACCTCTTATAATTCATTGAATCATTCGTCATTTATTCGAAAAATGTTCAACTTTAAAATAGCCATGCTAGATACCGATTTTGTTAAAGTTAAGAGAGGTTTGAACGAGCATTTGTTCTTTAAACTTGCACGGGTGATCAGGCACAGTGATCAAATGCAAGTTAAAAATCGGAGGATTTCTGGATTCTGCTGGCACCTGAGCCAATCAGTCATCCTTGCTGAGAAATTGAGGAGCCTTAATGATCCTCTCATTTTAACAGCAGTTCAGATTTTCTTATACACAAATATTTACAGGAAAATATTCAAATTCAGATTTTAACATTAAATCCTGAATTAAAATAATAAAGTTTTAAAATAAAGAAGTTTCAAATTTAATCGATACGAGTTAAATATAGCTTTAATTTAGGATTTGTAAATGGATGCTATAAATGTACAAAATATTTAAATTTTTATCATTGGTGAACATGTGAAAATAATTTCGAAATGGGATATTTGAATAAAATTCCATCTTTAAGTTGAATTATTTTAGGCAGGTAACATGATCATAAATTCTAAACTCTGTGAAATAGACGATTAATACTAGTCATCACAAAGATACTCATGAATTGAAAGTTCATAAAAAGGGAAACACATTAAAAGTCTATCAGAATATTTTGAAATAATTACGTTCACAAAATGGAAATAAAGATTAGAATGCAACAGAACTCCTTGATTAACCCTTAATTGACGTGCATCGAATTATCGCATTTTTGGCTTATAAACTAAAATTTAATCATTAATTAGCTTCATAATTGACACAAAATTACGTAGAATCCATATAAGCAATCTCAAGTATCATATGCCTTCTTAGGATGAATAATGAAAACGACCGCCCCTTTCCAAAACAGTGAGGGTCATCTTATTAGATAGCAAAAGAAATGCGACTCGCAAGGTTAAGGTACAAACAACAACTTGTTTTATGGATTCAAGATTTTGTCGAGTTATAAGCAAATAAATACAATACATCCAATTGTAACAAAATATTTCAACACTTTTTTTTATTGATACTGCATCACGTGCGTACAGTGTTAATTTTAAATAATTGCGAAATTTTTAAATAACTACGACCTGTAATTTTAGTAATTATAGCTTAAATTTAAAACTTCCAAAAAAGGATAATTAATACAATCTGAATGCGAAAGTTCATTAAAAATGAAGCACATTAAAGTATTATCACAAAAGTTACGATATAATTATATTCACAATGAAAACATTAAAGTTTGAAATTAGGAAATTTCTGATGAAAGTACAAACAGAGCAAGAGTTCCATGCACTTCAACGTATGATAATATCAGAGAGCTCATATTATTTGTTCAATTAAAAGCAACACATATAAAACGATCAATTTGGAAAAGCAAATATTTCAACGTATTTAACGCTTTTATTTTTTCTCAGAATCTCAAGACTTATTTTGCTGGGATCTAGGAATCTTCCTCATCTATAAAAGGTATCTTAATTATTTCCGAGACGATCTCGGCTGACCGTGCAGATACAAACAAAATTCATGTTTTTTTAGACTTGACCGTCAATGAACCTTTCTGAAAATGTGCAGCCTGAAAAAAATCCGACAAACTTGTAGAAGCAATGAGGCTTCATCTGACGTCTTTAAAAAATCAAATACATTTCAAATCTGTAGTCTTGCAGATCCTAGCAGAAACTCATAGAACTCGTTTTCAAGAGTGACATATTTAAAATCAACATTTCAATTGTGAGGTATCGAGTCACACTTCTATATTAGTGAAAATTGAGATCCACAAGCAGATGCGGCTATTCAACAAGTACGCAGATCTGTGGAATTCTTTTGACTATGATATCCCAGTGTTCATTTATTAAAACAATATTTTAAGATTTGAAGAAATACTTTGTTCTGTCGGAAAATGTTTTTACAAGATATTTTTTCTTCGTAATGCTTGTGGGCAAATATTCTAATGCTGATGCATACTAACTAGCTACAAAGAATTTACAGACATAATAAAGTACAGTCATTAGATAAAATTTGACAAATTAAAAAATAAGAATTGTATAGAAGCTACAGACCATTTTAATTCAAGTTATCAACAGAAGAAGGAAGCTACCCCCCTCAAACGTATAAATTTTGGGTGAAGGAATTTTTGATCAATTTTAATTCTTTTACATGGGATAGTGCTACAACAATACGGCAGTTAACGATGAAGCAGGACGAAACGAAATCAAAAATATTTACGCAAAGTTAACATCATGATTGCAAGTTATGATTTCAATACTTGTGCTATTATTTAGTTAACGGGAGTGTATATACTAGGGCTAAATTCTGATAAGTAAACAAAGCCAACATCCTTGCCTTTCAGATAAGAGAAATTACGGCCCAAGAAGTATAAATTGCGTATTGATTTTCATTCAACTTTCAGAAAATACACATATATATCAATATCTCCTGAAAAAATTATCTTGATAACATGAGGAAACTCTCAAGATGGTATGAAACGGCCAAAGCAAAGTTCTAGTACTGAGAATGTTTACTAACTAAAGCTGCATCTAAAAATACATTGAATATGTATCTGATATTCGTCGCAACGAAAACTAGCGAATTGGGTTCCGTTTTAGCCAAATTTTAGAAGAAATGTCGATTGAAATGTCAAATGCACATTTTACATGTTAAGTAATCAGATTATGCATATATACTACTAACAAAAAAACCAGCTGTCAAGCAGAAATTTTGAAAACGAAATATTTACAATGATTCGTAAAGAAGTTTAGGAAATATATAGAAACATTTCAGCAATAGTTGATTTTGACGATATCGATAAGTTCAAAATAAATTAAATTCCACTTATACAATATTGCCCACTTCGTATAAAATTACAAGCAATGCTTCAGATGTCGACAAGTAGAGTTGCTGGATGTCATTTTCTAATATTCATTGTAAAAGGGATTCAACAAGATCTTGATCGAGTGTGATATTTCGAAACATCATCTTACATCGGTCATCTTAGAATGACAATCTTGAAAAAGATTCAATTGTATACGAGAAATGTAAATCCATTCAACATAAGCGAGGAGAAAAAAAATCGACAGTACTACTTATGTTATGTTACTTGGGAATGCTCAGAAGCTGTCTTATGCTACTAGAAAATATTTATTCGCAAGGGCGATCCAGTTTTGGGGTTCTCTGTCTCCAATCCGATTGTCCAGAAATGCACGTGTATTGATTTTTTTAAACGTTTCCTGTAGAATTTCCAAATATTAATTGTATTTATAGGTAACAAGTCGTACTCCAAGTGCGTATTAAAGAGTAAGGGGTGAGAGGCGCCCCTCCCTCTGAATGGCGGACAATTTTATTTTTCAGGTGGGGGGTCTAGCGATAATTTTAGGGGTAAGAGGTTTTTTTAAGGGCTTTCTGGGGCAATTCTCTTATTGCCTCTGTATGTACTGTACACCAATGCAGCACTGATACATATGTTATATACGATAGAAATATGTTAACCATGCGGAAGATTCGCTTAAACAATATCAATTTGTTGAAAACCTCACTTAGCTTCTCTTAGAGAGCAAATGAAATTCAGTTCAAGGCAAATGCTGATGCCATTATGAATCGTAACGGTATTCAGTAGAATTAAATAAATTGTCCTAGTATACATCTTAGATTCGAAATTATGAAATAAAACTATACCATGTTTTGCATATACGCAGTCAAAAAATTATTTACCATAAATACTATATTTCCTTTTGAATATTCAAAGTATTTAATTTTCATCTATATTTATAGCAGTGTTTTTTTGATTATGTATATGTATACATGTCTGTATGTTGTTTATCGTAATTTTATATTATTTTAAATTCCCTCATTCTAATAAGAGCAATTTGAAACTGCCAATAATATTCTGATTTTTAGTAATTTTAAAGTTTTCGAACTTCTTTTCTTTTGTAAACGACTTTTTTTCCCATCATTATTCGCTACATATTCAATTTATTTATTTCTTTTCTCTTTATATTTAAATCTTAGGCGTGTATTAAAGGAAGTTGGCTGGAATAAAGTTTTATTTTTCTTTTTGTAAAACAATTAGTGATTGCCGAAATATTATTATGCTTCCGTGTTTTAATTTATAAACATCGGTTTTCTTGCATTTTTTCCCTCATTATTTGTTTTTTGATGTTTTATTTGAGGACTTAATTTTTATTTTTTACATTTTGTTCAATAAAGATTTTTAAGTTTATTTTTAATCAGCACCTGGAAAATTTGTACAGTACAATTTATTATAAAGAGTAATATATTATAAGGTATTTGCTTTAAGTTTAAAAAATAAATGTTCTTTTGCATACTTTGCGTTTCCTTTGCTCAGCACACTGTTATAAGGTAGTGAAAAGGCTAGGGAATTTGAAATTTTTAATGCAAGAAAGGATTCAAAGGCGAATTACGTTTGTTGGAGAAAGTGACAATATTTGTAGGAAAAAAAAACTGAGGTAGGCATATGAAAAAACTATGGATCCTGAGCACCATATTTTAATATAATGTTCCACCATTATATTGGCTAATGCTAATTTGTAAGTTGTGTAATATGGTTTAAAAAACTTAAATGTTAAACAGAAAAACATGCGAAGAAACTCTGGATTTTAAAAATGTTTTATCTCCCTGAATATAGTGCTATATTTACGAAAATCTGTGAATTACGCCCCAGAAAACAAAACCATTGGATGAAAGTTGCAAATCATTAATAACTTTCTGTTCAACGGTATCAGCCCAAATCATTTATCAGATTCTTCCCTGTTTTCATCATGACTCAAATCTTCACCAAACGCGAGTTTCATGTTCTGCAATTCTCACCACCGATTTTGAACCATCGCACGTATCAACTCCAAATTTTTTCAGTTTTAATGGACCTTTATGCACCGTCGTAATTGAGAGTAAAAAACAGCTGTGGAGGAATAAATAAAAGGATCGGCCTATAAGCGACTCAGTGAGAAATAAAAGCAGTTCTGAGTCAGCCGTTTAAGACTGGATTGAATGGTTGCCTCCGGCAGGTCGCGTCGGAGGAGGACGTCACATGCATAAGGTCCATTATGCTCAACTTTTGCACACACAAAGTGTATCTGACGATGTCAATAGTGAAATGAAGGTTCTAGAACATGTGGCAAGGAACAACCAGATAAAATGTTCCTTCAAGCAATGCTGAAGAATATTTAAAAACGAGTGATATTGAGCCTATAGTTGATCATTTTATTTTCCAATCCATACGACAATGACATTCATGCAGCTTTGAAGAGTTCGGAGTTTCAATTATAATCAGAATTCTAACATGGCGAGGGAAAATGTTTGGCTAGTTTGACATAAGAAAGCCAACGAGTTTGGCCACGACTAATTGGTAATCTTATGAAGAGGACAAAACGTTTTAAGTAAAAGTTGAAATGGAACTATTTTAGTTGACAATATGTTTTTTTTTAAAAAAGTTAAAAGTACGAAAATAGTTTTACCCATATAGTGTTCTCTTACATATTCCTAGATCCACCCTTGTATATATTTAATAAATTAAATTCTAATGAATTAAAATTAAAGCAATTAAAGTTTAAATTAAAAAAATCTAATGAAATTTTAATTAGCAAAATTTAATTAAAATTAAAATAATCTTAAATTACTAATTTAGACCAATTGAGTAATTTTAACTTAGATTTAAAACAAAGAATTTTTTTCCACAGTAGCTCCCCCCCCCCTAACGGCTCCTAGATCCGCCCCTCGTTTATTAGATTTTAATATTACCTATAATACTGTAGCAAATACTTTTCAATCAGGAAATGCTTTCATATACAATTGCCAAACTTAATTCTCTGTAAGTGTTGTTTTATTTGATAAAATTAAAAAAACAATTTTGTTGAAGATCAAGTTGAAATATTTACTCGTTTTGTTTAGTTTCCTGATACGGCTCTGAGTACACCATTATTGATTTGTAGCCAACGAAAATCTTAAAAATCAATTCCACTTTTGTTTCATGTCCATTAGGAACTTACCACAACTCAAATAGCTAGTACACCGAGAAAGCATCCTATGCATCCGGGAAGTGTAATAGCGTCATTTAAAGTTGGGTCTGGAATACAAAAAACCAGACACTCAGCAGGCGGATAGGCTACTAAACAAGAAAAATGGCACCAATGAGATTCCAACAAACCCGCAAATTCTTTCGGTCTCACTTGCGAGTTCTGAAAATAAAAAAGATGAATTGTATAGAATATGAGGATCATATAGTAAAGCAAGCTGAAAATTGTCATTATTGGACGATAAACTGAGTAGCAATTTGCGTCAGTAAGCAGCAAAAAATAGAAGCTTTGAAATGTTGATAGCTTCAGCTACCCGAAACGGAATTTACTCAAAATCTTAACATAGATGGAGACTCGTTGCAACAGGAAATTCCCCCCCTTTCATTTAGAATGCTCGCACCACACTGAGATAATTCATCGATACTGAAACTGATTTATAGGATAATTCTTATATATTTTTTTTCTAAAATATCATGCTGAGACATCTACCGAGCGTAAGATTTTGTGTCTTGTTAATAGTCCCATGTGAATGGGCCGACTGGTACATCTGATAAAACCTTGGGAAATAAAACCAGCGGGAGCGACATCCCTGGGGCCGTACACTTCTCAAAAATTTGTCATTTCCTCCCCTCGCGTGGATAAAAAAAATTGAACCTAATGTAACTAGAATGCAATGACTATCAGAAGGTTCTTACATTGTAGATTATAGCGATTTCAAATATTTAGGTGAAGAATCAAATTCAAAAAGACATGCGTGTATTAAACTTAGCAATATTTATTTAGCAACCCGCTAATGCATGCACAGAGATTAATTACTCAGTACGCAAGTAAAAACTAGATAAAGAATCACTTCAAAGAGATGCGTACCTTTCCGCTAGCTCTTGGTCGGCTCAAGGACAAACTCGACGCACCTGGCTCCATAGCTTTCGCATGCACAGAAGATTGCTTCCAGTACGCCGCATGCGCGTGGGAGATGCCGGATTCTTTTCAAAAGTGGAGTATACAGACCGACAGACACTAACCCCTTTGACTTGGATTTGGCCCTGTACCTTATACAGATCTATATTCATGACGATAAAACCGTAAAATTCTCAAATTTTTTTTATCCATTTAGCTATTTAAGTTTGAGTTATAGTGTTCGCATGACTTTGGACATACAGACAGACAGACTTCCGTTGATTTGATTTTATTATCCAAAATTTGCAGAAACCACAAATTATGTCAGCACCACATACCCACAAATTTCATCCCTGTAGTCTAGTTTTCTTTCCAGTAATCGTGTTCACTGACAGACATAATTCCAAAATTGTGTTTTTCGGACTCGGGGTTGGTCTTAAAACGTGGGAGATTCGTCAAAAATCCTCGAGTCTGAAATTTTTGATTACAATACTTTCTCTTTGTATACTTCTGTATACGAGAAAGTAAAAAAATGGATTTTAAAATTTCATGAAAGAGGAACTTACCTAATTCATTGGTGCTGGCAATTTCCGTCAATAACCTAAGAAAACATTCCCTGTGTATCCATGGTGAAAGTTGTGTCATTTCTTGATGGTCTGGAATCTGCAGAAGTCAGTCAATTCAATTGCTGAATATTCTAGAAAAGGGTACCAATGAAGAGCAAACTTTCTACAAAATTCCACTCTTCGGTCAGCAAAATGCAGATAAATTTGCTTCTAATTTTGATCATTTCTTTGTCGTTACGTTTGATCTAAACAAGCAAAGCTATAGAATTTCTCATTTTTTTTTTTTTTTAATCTAGCAACATGTTTTACTGCACTTATATTTGGAATAGTTTACTTTACAGTTGAGGTTCGAAGAAAAACTTGCATCAGCTGAGGTGGGATCATTTCCAAGCTGGGGAAGCATTTGGAATACGGAAACACAACAAACAGTTCAAAATAGAATTTCAACAACTTCCAAAGTGACAGCGGCATCGAAAAGAGTCGGTTTCTCCCCAACAACTTCAATTCCATTCTGCACTAAACTTGATTTTAATTTCGAAGAGTCGAAACTTCCAACAGATTCTGCTGGCTTGTGACAGCAATACGTAACTGAACGAAGCATAACAGGTTGCGCAGTGGCGTTCAAATTGGTGTCTGGCGCGCGCATCAATAAACTGGAATTCTGCGCTTGGAAGCTTCGTCTTGATTGTTCAGCTATGCGCCGATTTAAATTTTATTGGACGATTTAATAGAATTTGCATATTTCGTTTGGAATTTAAAAGTTTTAAATTTGACAGTTCGTGTATTTTAAACAGAGGTGTTTATTATGGCTGCAATTTCTTCAAGATGCAATTCATTACGAAACGATGTTTCCGGAAAAATTGGAAGCGTATAGACTTATTAGAAACTTTTGACAGCGGAAGCAAAAGTTGTTTTACAGTGGTGTATGGATGGTGCTGGAATTCTCGTTTTGGGAGGAAAAAAAAAACTAGATTCGTAACATTCAATAAAAAAGCGAAGCTACTATTTTCGGGCTTTGCCGAAAGCGAAGCCGCTGATGTTTTTTAAGTTAAAAAAAATTTGGCCGGTTCGCGTACGCAAGAGAAGAATAAAATGTTCACTGGTCACCCAAAACAAACGTCCTCGTATCACCAAACCGCCTTGGCCAGGGCCGGCCTTGCGGGGCCCCATTGGAAACAATTTTGGATAAACCCCATACATTTAAGTTTTAAGAAATAATACATAGTGATTAAATAAACAATATTAAATTTTGATGAATTTCATATTTATCGTTAAAAAGTTTGATAATTTTAAAAAATAATTTTAATATACTTGCTTAATACTTTACTTATGCAAATACTGATTAGTATTAGGAATGCACATATATTTTTAGTACAGAAAAAAGTTCTTAAGCTTTTTTCAAGTGATGACGTGAACAATAATCCAACGATTTAAGACCGTGACAGCTCATAAAATTCTTGAAACAATTTACGATTTGAATAATGTAATTTTTAAAATGCAACAACTATGCATCTTTACAGAGGATAATATAAAGAATCTCAGGAATGAAGATGTTTCATTGCTAAATGTATGTCCGCAGTTCCTAAAACATTATTCACAATCTAATTTCTTGCTGAATTAAAAAATCGTTAATAGAAGAAAATTTTTACAGTAGAGTTTGGGCGGGGAATATATTACTCATTCAGATTAAGTACAAGAGAAAAGTTGAAATGTTCAACTTTTCAGAGTTATTCAATTGGCTGTAATAAATGGTAGTTACCGCATAATTAAAACATATGTTCACTTCTAATAACTTGAAAGAAACTCCCTCAAACTGAATTAATATTTGCTCCTCTGTTGTATAACAAATAGAACCCAAATGGTTTTTATATGAAATTGCTAAAATTTTTATACAAAACAAATATTTTTAGCAATAAATATTATGATTAAAGTTAATGTACAAAATGACTAAAACATTTTAAGTGACTCTCGAGGTTTTTAATATATGTATTTTGATTATTTAAATTCTTCAGGAATTAAATTAATTATAAATTCCTGTCTTGCTATGGAAAAAAAAATTAGAATGATTCATAAATGTTTTCTTAGATTTAAAAATATGAAAAGAATACAGTCAAACCCCGTTAACATGAAAGTAGCAGGACCACCAAAATTTTTCGTGTTAACCATTAAAAATGGCTAACATAGTCAAGCTATGAAATAAAAGATAAATTATTACAGTTTTTAGAAATCTGAAAATAACGGAAGTTTTAAGTTGAGAGAAGAAATAAGCATATTGTATGTAATATATCAAATAATAAATTTATTTACCTGTTACTGAAGGTTTAAAAAATCAGTTATTGACTTTTGTTTCAATTTTTTAAGATGATATTTTCGACTCATTTTTACACGATTCTGAAAGCAACTAGCAATCCACAGGCAAAGCAGGAAAAGTGGTCGAGGCTAGTACATGGAAGAGTTCCGAGAATTCTGTCCCTTCCCGAACTAAGAAACAAAAGGGCGGAAAGGGTAGGAATACGATTCTCGAGAGAGAGAAACTCTTGCTTTATCCACCGTGAACAATTTCCCATTCACAATGATGAATGCAAAGATGCCGAGAGCAAAGTCTTTTAGCCAGGCCGTGCCAGGGGGCAAAGAACTGGCATGTGGACCCTCCACAGACACCCAACACTTCCTCAATAAAATCTTTCCCTACCCTTATCACGAGCCCACGTGTCCCTGCTGTCCCCTGTTTCAGGGGGCCTGGATGAATGGGAAATCAAAGAAGTTTAAAAACACAAACTCGACGCTACGGATTTTGACTTTCAAAGAATATTTTCTTTTCGTCTCAAGCGATAACATTACTCCCCATACTTGGGGAGTAATGGGGCCCAATATTTACTTCGTGTTACGCAAAATTTCGTGATAAGCGATTTCGTGTTAACGGTGTTTGACTGTATATACTAACTGTATTTACTAAACCGCGACAGCATTTTGACTGTCCCAAAATATTGGCAGTTTTTGAAGACAGACAACTAATGCTCATGAAGTGTAGATACACACAAATGTAGATTTGTTTATTCTCAGTCAACACGATTCTTTATCATGTTTTCTTTTAGATTATTTAAAAAGGAATCATCAGTATTGCATTTTCTTGAAATCTTTAGAATTAAACAAAATTTACAATAATAATTTAACAGGAGAATTAAATAGAAATAAAAAAAAGAAAACAAAAATTAAATGACAGTTTTTTTAAAAATTTAGATATTTACTGTTGGACTTTTATATACAGTCAAACCCCGTTAACATGAAATTTTGCTTAACACGAAGTAAATATTGGGCCCCATCGATCAAGTATGGGGAGTAGTGTTATCGCTTGAGACGAAAAGAAAATATTCTTTGAAAGTCAAAATCCGTAGCGTCGAGTTTGTGTTTTTAAACTTCTTTGATTTCCCATTCATCCAGGCCTCCCGAATCCGGGGGCAGCAGGGACACGTGGGCTGGTGATAAAGGCAGGGAAAGATCTTATTGAGAAAGTGTTGGGTGTCTGTGGGGGGTCCGCATGCCAGTTCTTTGCCCCCTGGCACGGCCTGGCTAGAAGACTCTGCTGTCGGCATCTTTGAATTCATCATTGCGAATGGGAAATTGCTCACGGTGGATAAAGCAAGAGTTGCTTTCTTTCGAGAATCGTATTCCTACCCTTTCCACCCTTTTGTTTCTTAGTTCGGAAAGGGACAGA
>BGPR01044380.1:0-12631 GCA_013235015.1 Araneus ventricosus | reverse complement strand
TCTCACAAATTGTCTGAATCTCTTTGGCACGATGCCAAATTCCTGTGCGTCTTCCACATTTGAGTACAATTAATATCTATCACAGGGATGGCGAACCAATGGCACGCGACACAATATTTTGGGCACGCCACCGATCACAAAGTTCACTATGAAACATATTACGAACGAACGCGAGTTGATCCTACGCTACGGTTTTCAGAATGAATAACATTAAAGACTCGCTTAGAAACCGTTTGACAGATGACTCCAGTTCAGCATGCATTCTGCTAAAAGTAACATCTTACAACCCTAATATAATTTATTCGTCATCTAATCTGCAACAACAGAAGTCACACTAATGTTACTTTAATTTGAATTATGCATATAACTGAGACATTGCAAAATGTATTTTTTTGTAGTAAATAAAGAGTTTTGAGTTGATAGTATTTAGTATTATTATTTTCCCAATAATAACGAAGTAAAACGGGTCTATTCTGGTACCCCCGGGTGGGGGGGGGGACGTCACTTTCCCCGCACGTTCACAACGAGAAAAGTCACGCCCCCCCCCCCAACCGGGGTACCAGAATAGACCCCAAAATTATTTGACGGCACGTCTATGACCTCATTAAACAGTTTTTAGAAAAAACGGCACTTTGATACATAAAGGTTCGCCACCCCTGATCTATCAATTGAGTATTGTATAGCAACGGATTCGGAAACCCTCCGAGCTTTTGCGCATGCGCCGGGCGGAGTTATTTTCATCAAAATACCGGGAAAGTGAAGAATGGAAGGGTGATGTTTACTGAGCGTGAACTAACAAAGAACTCCGGATTTGCGCTCATGTGACTCATTGCCTGACACCCCATTCCGGTGTAAAATCGTGAACCATCTAATTTAAGTAATAAAGTCCTCAAATTTCATGTCCATAAAATTTTTGAGCTTAACGTCAGGACGTTTTGCAAGATTATTTTTCCATTTACTTCTTTCATAGCCTTTATCATTTGTCTTTTAATGCAATGAGGCACTTGATTGTCAAAAAGAGCTAAGGCCACAAGATCCTCTGATAAATACCAAAGGTGATTGGCTAGTTTTTCTGATGCAACTTTGCTAATTTCTTCATCAATCTTTTTATATTGCAATAAAGATTTCATTAAATTAAAATCATTGTATGGTGCATTTTGAGGTAAAGAAGCTGTCATCCAAGCCTTTAAATACACATGTATAGCAAATATGCATATCTTTTACAATCCTTTTTCTTCTGTTGGAGTAATGGTAAACTGGCAACTAGACATCCATATTTTAAGACAGTACAGTATTTTTGACATCCATCGAGTGTGGTGCATAGCACCAGGTGCCATAAATCTGATTTCACGAGAAGGGGGTTTTACCGAGAAATATTAAAATCAGTTCAAGAAATTCTCGATAATCATCTCTTGAGTGGGGATCATGCAGTAATTTTTCAGCAAATTTAATTCTATTGTCCTTAATATCAGCCACTTGGGCCAAAATGTCCTTATTATTGATTCCTGTCTTATACTTATTCTTATCAATGAACTCCCAGTAGGCCTGAAATCTTTTAAAGAGAAGTACATCTGGTGTGGAAGAGAATCCCATGCATTTATTAAAAACTGCACCAATAATCAATTCCATGATGTGGTGTCGACCTGCCAAATATAGTAACTTCTTGTTCATTTTTGTCCCAGTAAGACACAGGTGCCATTGATTTGGCTAGTATTCACACTCGTTGTGTCAAAGCACAGAGCAGACACTTTGTCAGCTAAGCCCCAGTCCTGCAAAGCTGCAACAGCTTGATTTTCTCCACTTCCTGATGCAAGTTTGGCTACTGTAAGCAATTGATGGACACTTTTCCAGATACTATGACAGGAAGTCTATGGACTTTTTCTTTCCCAGTTAAGTTTTGTAACAGTTTACCATCCCAGTGAACTGTTAATTTAACATCCTGTTCCTGGAATTCAGTTTTCAGCTCCAGAAACATATTGGAGCGGTGTTTCATTCTTTCTGGACGAATAGAACTTCTACTTAGAGTAATTTCATCCACTTCATAACCCAAACTCCTTGCCGTTTCAGCAACAACAAACACAGCCTTGCGATCTGAAACTTTTGTCCTGTCTAAAACTGCTGCCAAATATGGTGTCATAACTTTAATTCACTTTTTGTTTCCTTTTTGCATATCAACTTCTTTTACTGTAAATGATGCTTGTTCTTCCTGTTCAAACTCATCCGATTCATTAGAAGAAACCAATTGCACAGTTGCTTCTACTTCTTCACATTTTTTTCATCTGTTGAGACTAGCCTTTTTTTCTGAAATATGCCATTTTTTGCATTTTCTCAAGATGCTTGTCTACACCTAGCATTGATCCTCGCCTCCCTTTCTCACGCTGAGCTAACAAGAACTCTTTAACTTGAGAAATTTTTATCATGTTCAATGCATTAGCATGTGCTACGTTGAAAATATTATTTAACTTGGAAACAAACTCGCCTTCTTTACTCTTATGTCACCGTGTTTCTATTTTTTTTCGTCAATAACCTCCACTGTTCAAATAGTTTGTCTAGCTTTGATTGACAATTTCTGAGTTCTTGCATAAGTATTCTGGCTTTTTGCCAAAATTTTATCTCTTCTATTGTAGTTGTTGAAGACTCCCTTATAGTTTTATTCAGTTCAATATGGTGATGAAGAAACAGACCCAATGCCATGCCAATTGAAGGCAGTTTGCTACCAATTAGCTCAGTTATGGTGGAACCAAGAAGATATATATCTGTTTCTGATCTTGTAGATTTAGTTGCCATAGTCACAGATTTATTCTAAAGCAAAGGTTATAATGACTTTTTAATTTTAAAAGTATTCTCTATACTCATGCAAACTTCCATACCAACTGCGGTGAAATCAAAACAAACAAACAGTTAAGAAGCATTGCCTTGGTTACAAGTTAAGAATATATTTGATGGTTACAGTTTGCAGAAAATATTTTAAATATTTATATTTAAAGAATATATTTTACAGTTACGACAGTTTATATAAAAATGGCGGTTTTATAATGCAATTATTTTTTGTTGATTATAATAGCAATTTTATTTGTGATTAGTTTGGTTTTTTGACAACACACTCACTATTGGACACTGCTGCAAACTTGATCTGCATTGCGCTACCTCATAATATTATTGAAATGTTTTGAAATTTTGTCTGATTTATTTTTTAACACATTGGAACAAAATAGGAGGGTAGGACCTAAAAAATTTTCATCTTCGAAATTTTGAACCACCCTAGCACGGGATTGGGTTATGAGTTCTGGCAATGCTTTTTGTATTAGAGAAGTATTTTTTTAAAACTTATTTTATTGTTTTTATTAAGGTAAAAGCTCCAGTAGTGGGCCACTTAAGGGTATTTCCTCAATTATCATCTAAACTTTTCAGAAGTTTCGCTAATCTTTATTTTTTATGGTTGTTCAAACTTATCTAAAATAATAATCACCTGAAATATCAAAATAATTGTAATATATTTTTTTAAAAATTAAAAACTTAGATCACTCCTATGCACCAGAAGTGGGCATAGCAAACTTTTGATGTACCAGTAGTGGGTATACCAAAAGTGGGCCACCCAGATTTGTCAATTGTGCCAAAGAAAAAAGAATAAAACCATTATATATAATAATAATAACAATACATTAACATTATACAGTATAAAAAATGCAATAAAAAATGGCTTGATATAGGTGAAATCTTTTACTTATAGATTCTATTCACATGAGATTTACATTTTTTCTCTAACAGCCAATTTTTTATTAAAGGTATATGCTAATTACCGATCTTTCATTTTAAGTTCTGTTTGGGGCATTATGGATATTAAATCTGGATATTTTAGGTTGAATAAATCTTTTTTTTTTTCTTTTATCATCTTCCCTCTGCAGCCAGAAAAGAGCCCTTTTAAATGGTGATGGAATATTTTTCGATGGTCCAGCAATGCGATAGTTATTATTGTCTGCCTCGTTACAGAGCTCAACTAATTCTTGAATATCAGTCTTTTCCTCAGCAGTACTATAAAATATTTATTATTTAAGTAATTGCCAGAATGTTCCATTAGTGTACCAGTAGTGAGCCATTAGTGTAGCAGAAGTGGGCCATGTGGCCTACTACTGGTTCTGATAAAAATAAAGCAAATATAATTAAATAAAAAGACTTTACAAGATATAACCTTCTTATTAAACATCACAAAACAGTCTATTTGAGAGAAAGCATGTGCTCCAGTACTGGTCCCCCTAGGCCCACTATTGGAGCATTGAGTAAAACATTGATCCAAAAGTGGGCCACCCTTCATTATCCATAAATTATCAATATTATTTAATTTAAAGATAGTTTATAATACATTCATTATATAATCAAATAATATCAATAACAATTCATTTTAAAAACAAATAGAATGTACGCTAAAAAATAGTTGAATGAAGAGTTGCCTCTTAAGGAAATCACTAAGAATAAGCTAAAAATGCTTTTCTCAGAGACCAACTTCAGCAACAAACTTTCTAGCTCCTAACTAAACACGAAATAAAAGCTATGCCTTTGGTATTTAGTTGATAAGGCTTTCAGTCTACCAGAGGCAGATCTCTTATTTCATTGGAATGTTGGAATTTCTTGTTTTTCAACTTAAAAATTCAAGTGGCCCACTACTGGAGCACTTACCTTACTCCAGTGAAGAGTATTACGATTTGGATTAATAATAAATCATTTTTAAGAAAATCTGATCTCGTAACTGTGCCACATCTACGAAATTTTCGCTGTCAATTCTGCTACAAGGGTGAAACACTCTCTCATCGATAACAATATATATAAATACAGTGCATTCTGAATCTGTTCATTATAAGCATACAATTTAATTCTGTAAAAGTGCATCTAGTTAGTCTGTTTTTTGGTTTTGTAAGTTGCAACTTCTACAAATTCAGTACAAGTGCAGATGCAGGCATTCGTCATTGCCTTCCTGCATAAAGTAACACTGTTGCCAAAATATAATTTATTTATTAGTCAGAGACACAGGAGGTGGGTGGGTGTTTTATTCACCAAATTTTTGTTCTTTCAAATTAATACGGTTTCAACAATAGCATCCCTATGGTCTTCATCTATATTTATAATAAAATTTAAAAAAAAAAATTGAGTATGTATCTACATTTGTTTTTTGTTCTTTATGCAGGCCCAGATCGACTTGCAGGGATCAAATTTGGCACAGTGATGGATTAGCCCAAAAGGGAGCTAACACTGTAAAAATTATTTTAAAATTTGAATTGGATTTTTATTTAATTTTAAGTGGTAAATTTGGGTGTTTTTGTCCATTTCCTTTTTTTCCCTCCATTTTTCATTCACATTCTCTTTTTAATTTAATAGTTCTTGCATATTTTTTCATTCATTTCTCTTCATTACTATAGGTAGCCTTATTATAGGAAGTTGGTTTGAATAAAAGGCTTTACTTTTTCTTTTGCAAAGGATTTGCTTAGCAAGCTTCCATGTTTTAATTTATAAACATTTGGAAGAAAAAAAAATCATTTTGTTGCAATTTTTTTTTTTTTTTCTCTTTGGGGCTTTCTTTCTCCCAGTGTATATTTTTACTGATATTTTGTTTGTCCTAAGGATTTTTTAAAAGTTTATCTTTTTAATCAGCAAAGCTGGAAAAATTCTGTATATACAGGGTGTTCATTAATTACTGTCGGGGTTTCCGTACATCATAACTTTCGAATAAAAAATATTACGCAAAAACCGATTACGTATTCGTAAATTACAACTCAAAGAATTTTATTAATGATATTAAAAAGATTAATGAATTTGCACATGGCTGCCCTTCGTGGCTCGTAACACATCGAGACGAAATTCGATTTCCCTCCAAGTGTTCTCCAGCATTTGTGGGATAACATTTTGGATCGCAGTAACAATTCTACGCTTCAGTTCATCAAGGGAGGGCACAGGGGTCTTGTACACAATGTTCTTGACAATCTCGTCTCGTTGATTTTCGTGGACTGCGAGTAAACGTTTCTTGGATGCAATCAACATTTTCCTGCGAAATGCTCGATCTTCCCGCTCCCTTTCGGTGTAGAACGCTACCAGTTTCCTGAAATTGTGTTAACCAGCATCTGATAGAAATATCCTAAGGAGGATCTTTCTTGTCCTGAAGCGACATTGAGTAGTTATGACTGATTTAGTTTCGAAAAACCACAATACACACATTGCTTTTTCTTGCACGGTCGCCATTTTTATTTATGACGTCATAATTACCCAGACTGCAAATGCGCTAAGATCGCATTGTTGCCACGTAAAATTCTTTGAGTTGTAATTTACGAATACGTAATCGGTTTTTGCATAATATTTTTAATTCGAAAGTTATGAGGTACGGAAACTCTGACAATAATTAATGAACATCCTGTATATGGTTTATTGTTTAAAATAAATATCCTTTTTCCACACTTGTTGCATTTTCTTTCAAACCATACTGTTATAAGGTAATAAAGAAGCATGATTTGAAAGGATATTTACATTTTTCTGGGAAAGTTGGTGACAATATTTGTAGTCCCCTTAGTGTACATAAGTCATCACTGAGCATCAGAAACTTTAGTAACTAAATTCTGAGATGTGTTAAGGAATTATTCCTTCATATTAAGAGCTTGAAATGCAAATGAACGAATAATTACTGAATTCGTTACATGAATTAATGGAGATCATCATAGTTCACTCTTTAATTTCAGAAAATGTACACATCAACAAATAGTCAACAAGAAAACTATGAAGATTATAAATTTAGTTTAGTTAGATTAACCCCCTGTTTTGAAGTTACTAGACAGGGTGGCCATCATTTTTGCTGTTTCAGTTTCCCTGACTTTTCCATGTTTTATAAAAAAAATTCCCTGACTTTTTTCGGAGGTAGCCCATCAACCATATAAAAAAATCACCTGCACATTGGCCATACTAAGTATTCATTCAAGTCAGTATGCTTTGAATAAGAAAGCAAAATGTTTGAAAAAAAAAAAAAAGAACATTTATTTAAAACTTTTAAACAATAAACCATGAAATAACCAATACATCTTTACAATGAACTATTCTACTGTACCGAATTTTCCAGGTTTTTCTTCTTAAAAATATAAACTTAAAAAATCTTTAGGACGATCAAAAGCTCAATAAAAATATACGTTGCAAAATAAAACAAAAAAGCAGAGAAAAAAATGTAAGAAAACGATTTTTTACTGATGTTTATAAACTAAAACACAGAAGCATAATATTCTGTCACACGAATGGAATCGAATAGTTTGCAAAAGAAAAAAAAGCAACTTTTTATTCCAACCAACTTCCTTCAATACGGCTCAAAATGGAAAATATATAAAGAGAAATAAGTAAAATAAAACATCAAATACAAAAAAAGAGAGAACAAAGAAAATTCGGGAAAAACCCGAATTTACCATTTAAAATTAAATAAATAAAAATCTAATTTGAATTTTTTTTAAAAAAATTACTGTGGCGTCAGCTCCCCTCTTGTGCTAATCCACCACTTAGCTAAATTTGCTCTCGTATGTCAAAGATCTGGGCGTACGTAAAGGACAAAAACTAACATGCATACATAATACTAAAAAAAATTTGTTCTTTTATATGTATGGGTAATGGCTGTCCCATACTTTGAAGATCCCATAATTTATCAAAATGAAAAATCATAATGTTTCCCAACACTCAGAGAAAAAAAAATGCTGAAAGAAAATATTAGCACTAATTTCTAATACTTCATAATTCAATGAAAAGATCTTCAGAAGTGGAAAAACAAACTAATTCTGGCATAATTCCTATTTGATATTAAATCATCATAAAAGCAAGCAGTAGTGTGGATGCTAACTTGAAGACAGATAAAGAGAAATTTACGATCTCGTAAGCTATCTGAATCTCTTGGACGTTTAGCCACATCCCGGTTCTTCTTCTATATCTGGTTATTCTATAGATTTTCACCTCAAGAAGTATCATCTAATTTAACTACCAAAAGGAATGCGATTCTGCTCATATAGTCCAGTCAACGAAGGTTCAAAATGGGGGTGAAAAAACATTAACTCATATAGTTTTGAAAATTGGTACACATGTTCACAGGGGCTTATTATGAACATACTAAGTCCCCGTTCCTCGAGGGCGAGTTCGCGGCACCATCTTGGATTTCATCCCTCCTTTTTTAGTTTTTCCTGAATATCTCGAAATCTATTCAATTTTCAAATTACATGTAATCAGCAAATTAAAGAGCGTAAAATTCTCTACAAACACATGCTTTTATTTTTGCTTTAGCCTTAATAGCTACCGAGATAATGGATTTAAAAATTTGCTGTCATCTTGGATTTTATCCCCCTTTTTTTAGTTTTTTAATATCTCGAAAACTATTTGATTTTCAAATTGCATTAAATACAACAAATTAATGATCGTAAAATTACCAACCTGTGCATGCTTTTATTTATTTTCTAGCTTTAATAGTTCCAGTGATATTTAAGAAAAAACTAAAGTCGTCAAGATTGTTACCAAATTTTGAAATTCATTATCTTGGAAACTATTAAAGCTAAAAAAAAAAAATAAATAAAAGCATGCGTTTGTAGGGAATTTTGCACTCTTTAATTTGCTGACAACATGTTATTTGAAAATTGAATACTTTTCGAGTTATTCAGAAAAACTAAAAAAAGGGGAATGAAATCCAAGATGGCCGCAACATTTGCGACCCATTATCACAATTAAAGCTGGAAGAAAAATATAAGCATGTAATTGTAGGGAATTTTACGCTCTTTAATTTGTTAAATCAATTGTAATTCGAAAACTCAATAGTTTGAGATATTCTGGAAAAACTAAAAAAGGGGATGAAATTCAAGATGGCGCCGTGAGGTTCCCCCCCCCCCAAGGACTTTTAGTATGTTTATCAGAAGCCTCTAACGAACATGTGTACCAATTTTCAAAACTATATGATTTAATGTTTTTATTCAAACCCTTCGTTGACTGGACTAATAGCCGAAATTTCGGTCCCTCGGAAATTTAAATGTAAACACCTCTCGCCAGGGGACGAGGTGTTTACATGAACACGAATGGCATTCGTTTTTGACTGTCAGTAAATGACTGATTTTCATTGGTTGCCAACGGTATTTCATTCTATTTATAAAAAAAAGATCAGAATTGTTGCTTGAGAGAAATAAGAATTATCAAAATAAAAAAAATTTCAGGTTTAGAATAAATTTCCCTGACTTTTCCCGGTCTCCCGAAATTCCCTGACTATTCCCGGTTTTCCAGTCGAGTGGCCACCCTGGCAGAGCTATACTGGGATGGATCTCAAAATTTCAAACCATGGTTAGATGATAAAAAAAAGAATAAAAACAGTTTTAAAACAATAAATTGCTTAACACTTCATAACAAAAGTTAATTTTTGTTTTCAACCAAAAGAGCTGCTGCACCAATTATTTTAACGATCTATAGGGTCAGGTGGGGTAAAGTGGTCATACATCAAATAAAATGCTATAACTTTGTAATGAATATTGGTATGAATGTAATTTTTTTATTTTAGCTTTGAATAGTTAAGAACTAAATTTAACATTCAAAATTATACTAATTGCAACACTTGAGTAGGAGAAAACACCCATTTTGTTTGTATATGTAGCAATTTGAAGTTAGAATACCTAAATTAACTTCTCTCCTACATTTTGTTTAATTAAGTTTTCATTAGATTGACTCTGCAGAAAGCTTCATATAGATCTTAGGAATACTTCCATATTAACAGATAAGCTTAATTACAGATATTATCTTATAGTAATTTAAGATGGGGTAAAGTGATCATAGGGATAGGCTTAACCTGCATCACTGTTTTAAAACTTAAGCTTAATTTACTAGACAGGTGTTAGTTAAATCAGGGTTCGTACACATTTCCTTAAAAGAAAATCAAGGACTATCAAGGACTAAAAAAACCAAAAAATAAGGACCTCTAAATTGAATAAACTTAACGAATTGTCGCACGCATTTTTAAATAAAATGTCTCATTTTTGCAAATTCAACCTATTAGATGATAAATTATAATATAAAACATAGAAGATACATTACAAATTTAACACAACAATACTCCTAAAAATATGAGTTAATAAATTGATGAAAATAAAACCCCATGAAACTGGTAATCAAATTAAATATCTTTTAATTCCAAACTTTTTTCATTCAATTTTACATCCAAGGTATTTATTTTAATTTTTTTTCAAAAATTGTTTTTCTTAGCTCATGCGATTGAATAAATAAATTTATGTCCTTTGACTTTTCAGCCTCATTAACTAAATCATTTACTTTCTCATTTGTTTGGTGCATGTCTGTTTGGAGGAACATTTTCTTTTGTTTTAAAAAAATCTATTTCCTCCTCTAGAGCTTTTTGTTTCAGTTGTTTTGTTTCAGTCTTTTCTTTGGATTTTTCACTTTCTAAATACTGCATGTATTTTGCTCTAGCTGAAGTGGCAGCCGTCCTCATTTCTTTAGTAATTTTTAAGTCATAAATAGCCCCAGACAGCTTAATAAATTCATGATTTACACGCTGGAAAATATATGAAGCATCTTTTAAATTTCCTATTTCCAGGGCCTTGTTCACCGAAAAACCTCATTGTCCATGTGACAGTATTAATACGATTTTGATAATCTTCCAAGCTGATTCATAATGATTATTGCTAAAATAAGTTTGTAAAAAATTATCAAGGGAATCACTTTTTGGATTGAAAGAAGTAAATTCAAATGAATTTGGCTTTACAATATTTAACAGAAAATCTGCATAGAGTAACAAAATTTCGTCGCAATCTTTTCCCAAAATACATTTATTTTGCGACAATACAATCAATACCTTTTTCATTTTTTCCTGTGCTTTTTCGGGATATCCAGCCATTACTCGTGGATCAATGCAAATCGCAGGTCTTACTAGTGCGTAATTCACAGGACATTTCTGCATGAAATGTTTTATCATTGTTATGATGTTTTTCCGACTATCCTGTCTGAGTGTGAAAACATCCTCGTCTGCTAATTTCTTATTTTTTATCTTTTATTAGTTGCTCTGCAGCAAATCCTAAATACACTTAACTTTTATCATTATACAAGTTTGGGTCACTGAAGTTGAATTTGCAAGAAGTCTCAGGTTTCTCAATTCTTTCATTCTCTGGTTTCAAAATTTTGAAATGTTGAATGCAATCATTAACAAGTTTTAAAAACATCACTGGCAAAAAATGGAAGTAAAGGTTTATCACTTTGATACTGTTCTAAAAATGGTAACAGCACTTTTGACAATCATTCCTATGGAACCATGGACCAATAAAGGCCATCTATAACTCCTCCCTTATTTCCCAAAGTGTATGCGATGGATATGGATTCGTAGAACGCCAGCAGTGTCGTCCACCCACCCCCACCCCATTCCGCGACAGCCACGTTGACCGAGATTACAGGGTGCGTAGTGAGAAATTGATGCAAAAATTAAGCATTTTTAAGGACTTTTTAAGCACCTTAACCAAAAAAATTAAGCACCTTTGTACGTGCATGCATACGTCGACACACGTATTTTCTAAGCATATGATGATTTCTGTTTTATAATAATGCATAGTTTTTATTGAAAATTTAAAAATATATTTTTTAAAAATTTTAATATTTATTTCTGTATTTGCACAATGTCTTCTATTGTAAAATAAAGGATGTATTTCTGATTTTACAAAAAAATTAAGAATGATAATGCAAATTGTCATTATCAAAAATTAAATCAACTTTCATAAGATTAACAATAAAAATCTGTTACCCTTTTCAACATTTTTTAAAATTAACAAATTACCAGTTAATTTGCCCCTTTGGGAAAATTATTCCAGTATTTCAATATACAACGCTACCCATTGTTGAAGTAAGAGGGAGCATAAAAAAAGTTCATTAATAGTCCAGTCAATGAAGGGTTTGAAAAAAAAATCATAGTTTTGAAAATTGGTACACATGTTCGTGATGGTCTTCTGATGAACGTACAAAAGACCTTGGCCCTGAGTGATTTAACGAATTAAAGAGAGTAAAATTCCCTACAAAAATATGCTTTTATTTTTCTTCTAGCTTATGGAAAATTTAGTTTTCAAATCACACGTGATACAACAAATTAAAGAACGTTAAATTCCCTACAAAATAGTGCTTTTATTTTTGTTCTAGTTTTAATAGTTGCCGAGATAACGGACTTCAAAGTTTGCTACCATCTTTGGGTTTCATTCCCCCTTTTAAGGTTTTTCTTAAATATCTCGGAAACTATTAAAACTAAAAGAAAATTAAAAGCATGTATTTGTAGGGAATTTTACGATCATTAATTTGTTGTATTACATGTAATTGAAAATTGAATAGTTTTTGAGAAATTCAAAAAAGACAAAAAAAGGGGGATAAAATTGAAGATGGCGGCAAACTTTGAGATCCAATATCTCTGAAACTATTATAGGTAGAAGAATAATAAATGCATGTATTCGTAGGGAATTTTACGCTCTTTAATTTGTTAAACCAATTGTAATTTTAAAACTGAATAGTTTTCGATATATTAAAGAAAAACTTTAAAGAAAGGGGGGATGAAATCCAAGATGGCGGTGCGAGCCGCACCCCCAGGACCGGGGACTTTTAGTATGTTCAA
>BGPR01044379.1:0-12631 GCA_013235015.1 Araneus ventricosus | reverse complement strand
ATGTAAGGGATCTGCGTTTTGTAATTATTCAAGTGAAACAGGAAAAACTGTGCTCGCGATGCCTGAAGCATCTGAAATGAGCACCGGGTTGATTTTTTTAACTCAATGAAAAAAACATCCTACGGCTTCGCTAGCAGCGGGAATTAGAACCTAGTAGCTTCGCTATCTTATTGAATGTTAGAATATTGAAGAAAGTAGAGGAGAACACTGGTATATCAGAGAATGTAAAAAGAAATATAAAGCATATGATCCTAGTAGCTTCGCTTCTAGCGGCAAATGTTTTTCAGAACAAGGAATAGTAAAGAATTAACAGATTTACTCAGTTCTATTATTTGCAATTGAGAAGACTTGCTCTAGATTTAACAAAAAAAGAATAATGCGAAAAATCAAAGAAATCAACAAGCAAGTGAAGACAGAATTCGAAATGATGAATTCCAAGATATGAACAAGTGACTTCATAAAATTCCACGCAAACGATTTTTTAATAAATTTATAAATAAATAAAAGTAATTCAATTACGTAATCGGAGAAATATAAAATCAATCAATAAATAAAAATTCAATAAAAAATTAAAATTAATTTTTTAAATTTTCAGTCCAATTTTAGAGGATGTTAGAGGAGCCGAAAGCTACTCCATTGAAAATAATCACATTGACCGTATTTCATTGGTAATTATGCGTAATAACTGGTTAATGTGGTAAATTCTCATAAATCATCCACTTTTACCGGCCTACTTGGTTATTATGCATAATCACCGGTTATCCACATTGACTGTAACATATATATCATTGCTTTTGACATGACATTAAACCAGCAATAGTATTTTCCTTTGAGTTTCATGTCGTTACCGGAATATAAATTTTTTTCCCCCTACATTCGTCGTATAAAAAGATAATCCTCTTTGATCGATTGTGTCGAAAATTTGATACGGATCTACAATTTTGGTGTCAAGATCTGCGTCACCTTATCAAATTTGAGCACCCTGGGCAATTGTATTTTGGGCCGTATCAGGACCGTAACTAGGGATTTGAGAGCTTTTGGAGCAGCGAATATACTTACCTCATAAAAATAACTGATAAGCAACAAAAGACACCTTTTCTCTGATTAACGCCTTACAAATTAGAAAATCATTGCCTCTTCAGAATCGAATTTTGGAAGCCGGATTCCGTAATGTAAGTAACTTCTATTACGCGCATAATTTTGGATTTTCTTACTGATTGCGCCTTTATGAATATTTCTTTAAAAGATATATATATTTTTGTATTATTATAAAATCGATGGTGTAGCGTAGTCGTTTGCCAAATTCCCTTATGTTGGGAAGATATGCTGATTATCATTCCCAGATGTGTTTCGGTTGTGAAGTGGAGACTGATGGTTGAATGACGTTGATTATGAGCATTGTGTCTGGACGAGTTGAAATGTGGGATTCCTCCATACATCTCTTTTTAATTTTGAACTTTACCCGAGTCCGCTATTGTATTCTGGCAGAAGCACTGTCCAGACATGTGTATAACGGACTGTCAGCCGAGTGATATTCTGTGAAATTAATCTCTAAATCGAACCCAATTATGGGAACTGTACATACTTTCTCTGTAAATTTATTATTATAAAGTATATTAATCTAGATTCTGTGGCTATGCATACTTGTGAAGATGAAGACTAGTTGCAATTCCTAATAATATCTTTATTTTTATCATATTTAAAATTATAATTAAATGAATATTTCAGTTAAATATTAAAATAAAATCAGTATAATAAATTTTTAATCGTAATAGTTTAATCGTAATGTATCAATGGCGCCTCAGGTCTACAGTTCAATTAGAACACTGGATTCGCTCATTCATCGCTATAAAGTTTTTGACGATTGCTATAGTTCCATTTTCTATAAAATGCCTTCATGACCAAATTAACTCAGCATAACGTGAATCCTCCCTCTGAGAAGATGAAAAGTTTCCAAATTACCGTACCCCTATGATTTCAAATTTTCTAAAAAAATGTGCTGAAAAACTGACATAAAGAAAATTTATTTGAAACATGAGAAACGGCATTACACCCATGCGGTAAATTGTTCACAAAAGTGGCAGTTCAAAATGACCGCTCTGGAATTGTGGACTCAATCTTGTTTAGCAGAGCGGTGTTCGCAAATGTGCAAGCAGTATGAAGACCATCAACTAACTCAGTTTCTATTGCAATCGGAGTAAGAAATCAATTCTTTCAAATGGCCATATAAAAAAAATCCTCCATTTTCATGAAAGTTTTTGTTATAGGGAAATGAGATTTAATTTAGGTGTCTATAATGAATCTCATCTTTATTATTTCGGATGTGACGTCATCGTTTTTAAATGCAATTTTCACGAAAAATAGGCGTGTAGTTTTTGATGGACCTAGTAAATTTCAACCTTTGTAAGACGACGGAGATGTCACTTAAACTAGCTTCCAACTACCGAAAATTCTTCGCCGTGACAACGGAAGGACGTTTGAATTTCGTCGGCAGATTTAACATTCACCAGACAAACATGCACGATGGCTCTTTGGAGGAATCGAATCTCGAACTCACATTCCACTAAACACCGAAGCCAAAACTTCATTTTCTGGTAGCATTGCAATTCACTGTACGTTGTTACAGTTCTTGCAATAAACTCTTGATTTGCTTCATAGCCTTGTTGCGTCTTTGGTTTGTGCAAACTGCGATTTTATTTCAAATAGTGTAACTGTTTAAAAGTTCAAGGCTTAAAATGCCAAGAAAATTTTTTTACCATTTTACAGACAAATTAGGTTTCAATGGAATCCAAACAATCATTTAATTCATTGGTGCGAAATGCTTTATATCCAACGCAAAGTTTTTAGAAAGGATCATACGAATATTTTAGCTATGGAAAACTGTCTTCCGGAAATATTAGCATCTTTGAAATGAACTTGTTTTTTGCAGTTATTATTATTACTTTCCTATATACAGTACAACCCCGGTTAACCAAATTAAAGGGAAAGGTTAGGACAACAATTTTTTCGGTCACGCCATGAACTTCCATTACTATTTTATATCTAATTACAATACGTTATTCTAAAATGTTTTGGTTGTAAACGAATTCAGAAATCTCTTTGTAAGCTACACTTATGTCCTTTATTAAAGCTAAAATTAGATTTTAGGTCGAGCATTCTCCGGTCCGCTAGCCATAGGCAAGCGAGCTCTAGGTTTCGTGCTTATTCACGCGCAGTACAGTACTTGTTTTTCTGGATTTGCGACATCAGAGGCATCTCTGATAACCCGGGTTTCGGTTAACCCGAGTTCCGTCAACCGGGATCTTAGAGTAGTTTAATCTTGCAATTGTGCTGATACGATACTATAAATCTTAATATTCATCTTTCAAATCCTATCATTCATGGGCACAATGCATCATCTAGCACATTTATCTTCTTTTAATCACAACAATTGGTCAGTAGCTACGCCAAAAAGAAAAGTAAAAAAATATCTCAAAGACAATGTCGCCCCAAAGCACGTATTTGGAATAATGAAACGAAAAGAGGGCGAAAAGAAATACAGTGGAGTCTCCCTATAACGAAATCGCTTGGTTCCAGTTGAAAAATTCGCTATAGAGAAAATTTCGTTATACGGAGATTAGAGATTTTTGCAGTTATTTAAGTAAATGTTACAAACCTTTTATTAGGTGCGATGAGTTCAAAAATATTTAATTATGACTTTCAGTTAAAAGTGAAGTAATATATATTATAAATTTGTTAAAATTATACTAATTTTTATTGTATAAATAAAATGCTCAAAAGTGAAGGCAATTCACCAATTTAGAGAATAATATGTACTAGTATGTATTTACGTTTATTTTACTTGAAAAATTCCGTTATTTTACATTGCTTTGCATTTCGTGATGTTAAATTTTCACATTTTATGAGTGAGCTAAAAATAGAGTCGGGCACATTTTCTTCCATTTGGAAACCTCTTTTAATGGTTTCGAATGATTGTAGCATTTCAGTCCTATGTAGATATCGCATCTTCATCGTCGGAATCACTGTCATCTGTCTGATTACTGAAGCCTCCTCTTTTAAAGCAATTACGGATTGTTTTAGCAGTTGCATCAATTTTTCATACTTTATAAAGTTCTGCAATTGCTTTTCGAAGATCGATGTTTTCTTGAACTGTTTCATTTTTTCAATTGCACTGATCATTTCTTTCAAGATTCCTTTCCTATAGTGCATTTTTAAATTTTTAATTATTCCGACATCCAGGGGCTGCAAATTTTTGTACAGTTAGGAGAAAAGAAAATGACACTAACATTTTTTTAGCTTTTCTCCAAAATCTTTTGAATGAATTGGATAATTGTCGATCAATTAAGTAATTTTACGGTGTTGTTGTCCCATTTGCTTGTCCAATGCTTTCAACCATCTGTCAAAAATTTCAGACGTCATCCACGATTTTTTGTTGAATTCCTATTTAACTTCTAAATATTTTATTTCTTTGAAGCACCTTTTAGATTTACCAAAAACAAGCATCTTTAACTTTTCCTCACCAGTCATGTTGGCATATAACAAAATTGGGAATCTTTGTTTGCTTTTCTTTCCTCCGAAACATGTGTCTTCTTTAAAAGCTAGCGTTTTTGTAGGGAGACGTTATTGCAAGAATGAACAATGCGAGTGGTTGCACGTGCGAGCGATTTGTTTGCACAGAAATTAGCAACTTTCTTCAAAAGTGACAAAAATCGAAAAGATAAACGTCTGAAAAAATTCGTTATAGGGAGACAACCACTTCGTTATATGGAGAATATTTTGAATGTGTTTTAACATTCCGATGGAAAATTTCGTTATAGGGAGAAATTCGCTGTTGGGAGACTTCGTTGTAAGGAGATTCTACTGTATGTCCATACAAACATCCTTCCTTTAGTAACAAACATCATGCTCCGCATATCAAAAAAGCCTCTGAATGCGAAGACAAACGAGATAAGTGATGACACAAGGGCTATCAACCGGATAAATAATAACAGAAAACTATTAACAGGAGGAAAACAAAAAATAATCACTGAGAAGCAAGGGCGCCAGCCCGACGAGCTGTTTATATTCTTTGCTCATAGGAGTAGCGAGGACACTCCGAAAGCTTTTCGCTTTCTTCGTTGGATGGAAATGTTTTGCATGCGTTGCCAGGACGGACGCTTCCCACCTTTTGTAAGAAGATCCATATCTGTGTCTGAGCCTTATCTTCCATCGTGTTATCTGCTGAGATTTGCATCTTCAGTTGTTGTAAAATTGAATCGCAAAACGATGAAGGCAAACAGACAAGTCAATGGAATGAGTTGTTTCCAAACTGATTTTCAGAAATTGAGGCGTGGAACTTTTTTTTGAGATTGAGACAGAAGGTGCAAAGGATAAATTATGGAACAACTAGTAAACAGAAAGCATTAATATGATATGCTTTTTTTTAAATATTAGCTAAAATTTGTAGAAGTATAAAAATTACTTTATTATTCTTGTTTGATTTCAACTGAATTATTAATAACTTTAATTCTTTGTCTAGAGGACACCATAAGACGAAATACTTTTTCATATGTGGAATTGTAAAAAAAAATTCTTTCTACGTTAATTTTTATCATTTATATTCTGGTATTTGTTTGTGTAATTTTATTTCTAATCTTTCGCTTTTATGTGTTAATTTTTATAATTTGATTTCTAATCTTAATCATTTTTCTTTAAAGTTTAATTATAGCCTGTATTAATTATGAAAAATGAATGTTTCATATATTTTTTCTAATTCTGAATACGGCGACATAGTTTCAGATAAAGTTTATGCTATTAATGTTTGTAATCTAATAGTTTTTCTTTGTGATTGAATTGTCTTAATCAAGTTTAATTTCGTCTCATATTCTATTAATAAACAAACTACAGCACACTTTTGATTACCCGGTAGGAATGGAAAATTGGGAACACTGATAAGTCTTTTACATACGAAACTGAAAGACTAGGTACTATTTTTAAAAAGATAACATTTATTTAAATTATTATTACTTAAAATAAAAATGTAAATACGTTTGTTTCTTCTTTTTAATAGCCTTTTGGCAAATAGCGCTGCGTGCACTTCTCAGGAATATTTTATCTTGCAGTTACAGTCTGTTTGACGCTCTAATTAATCAAGAAAAATATGTGTGTTAGTTCAGAACTGTGACCTAAAATTCCGCTCTACGGGGGTGGTGCAGTTTTCACAGTCTCGGTAATGCATTATCCCTTTAAGACCGAAAACGTACAATCGTACGGGATAGACATTAGCGAGTATTTCTGCTTCCTAGATAATTGTATTCAATAAATGTCGGAAAGGAACGACCGTTCTGGTTTCCAGAATATCAGCAGTACCTATTTCTTTAAAAAGAGACAAAGATAGTCATATTTCATTTATAGCTGTGTTAAATCTGTTGGTTACAAATGCACGCTAAACATTTAAATTTATTGATCTCTCGTAATTAGGCAATTATTAATATATTTTAATTGCTTAGATACCAAATGTTAATGTAATGTTAAAATAAATGAAAAATAGAAAAATATGTTCATTAAGAGTTAATTTTTTAAATCATTAAGCGTAATATTCAGTTACCCGCACAATCGTGCGGATTCGGCGCTAACACTTAAAAGGGGCAATATTTCCTCTTTAGATCCAAAGGTATAATTTTCGACCAATTTTTACAAAAATAGAGATTAATACTCTTAATAGGATTATTTCACACTATAAATAATTAATTCATTAGTTATGTATTATGAATAATCATTACTTAATTAATATAATTAACTAATAAAATTAATTATACATAGTTGATAAATGACATCATTTGGTCATTCAAAGCAAAGCGGAATTTAAGGACTTTGAATTAAAATAAACATTTTCTGTATAGAAGACAAAAATGCCCATTAAGATGGACGCGAGATCTTAAGAGGATGCTAAATAAATTTTTTTAGCTTAAAAAATACATGGTCGATGTCCTATCAACTAACAATAAAATATTTTACACATAGAGATTTTCTTCTTCTTTCATTTTTCACAAGAGGGTGGGACGACATATGTCCCACCGTCCCTCAACGGTCTTTAGTATTCCCCGAGACACTTCCGCGACTCGGGTTATCATTTGTCGTTTCTCTGTTACATCTGGAGCATAAAATTGGTCACTTAGCACATTTTCTTCAAGTGCCTCGGAAAAATGTTTATCTCTGTGATTATTATAGAAAGATTTTCCCACCATAAACACTCATATGTGACAGGTTCTCCATCTTCTCTTTCTCCATCTTCTATCAGTGACATTCTATCCTCATCCTTGGTATATTAGTAGGGAAACAAGAATAGTTTGTTGTTAGTACACGTGTTCATAATTATTAAGTTGCGACAAAGGGACTAGGTGCAAAAGCCGGTCGAATTTGCACGAATTTCAGGGAAAGTATATCCGGGAAAACTCCGCTGGTCCTAAACTATCTTGTGAAATGCTGCTAAGAATCCCCCTTTAACACATTCAGTATCTGGAACAAATCTATATATAATAGATATTGCCCGGGGAAATAAGGATGGACCTTCTAAAGAATAGGGGAAACTCAATCGAAGATTTCCTTCGGACATTTTGAGAAGACGCTACTATTTAAGCTTTAAGTTTCACTATACAGAAACGAAAGTTTTTTGCCAAGTAACTTTCATTTTTTGCTTAAACGTAAACAAAATCAATTTCTGTCTTCTTTTTATTTAAAGTTAATACGGATATATCAAATTATTAAGATGTCTAGAAAAGGAGAAAACGCTTACTCAAGGAAAAAAGATAAGACAAAAAAGTAAGGTGTTTACATAGATAGTGTCTAACCCGAACAATGGTGCGGGGTCCTGCTTGCACAGAAAATGCCTAATCTGCACGATTGTACGGCTGGGCACCTGCATTTCAGGAAGGTGCTATATTTTAAAAATTATTTTTGCAGTACTTTTAAGATCTTAGACTACCTATAAACTAAAAAAAATTAAATCTAAAGATGAAAATATTTCCGGTCTAAAAGGGTTATACGATTTCGTTCGCATTCAATACTTCCTGCACGGTAAATCATTGTCTTCGTGTAATCAATCACTAACTGCTTCCTTGTCAACATATTCACATCCATCTATGACTAGTACAGTATTCAAGACTGTATGCACTCTTTCACAAGCACTGGCTTCAAAATCAAGAAATTCGTCTTCATTCTTTCCAACAATATTTTCCACAACGTTTTTATTTTTTTTATTTTGACCATTTTATTGATTTCCAAATCGAAGCAATGACGTGTTTAGCATGCAACACTGTAAGAATCTTCCAAAATACGGCCCTGGAAGAGGCAATTTTTTAAAATTTTTTTAAATTTTGACCATGGTTGCCCGGGTAAACTGCTTCCCTGTTAATCCGTACCCTGATAATCGAGCGCCTAATGTAATTCCTATTGTTTTAGAAGCATACATCTAAGTCTAAATGCCAATATTTTAACAATATTTTATTTGGCTATAGTATTTTTAAGAGGAGATGATGTTCGGCTTTTTCGTTATTTATGATGCAATCGTTTGCTGAATAAAATGTTTCATCCAAACAATTTTAGAGTGCAGATTGTGATATTTCTCTCTCAAATAGATTCACGTTCCTATTCGTTTGATGAAAAAATACAAAATAGTTTATGTGAGTTTTCTGTTTTGTTTATTTCCGATAACCTACCGACTTCCAGTGTAATTGTTAGCCAATGACAATCTTTAAAATTTCAACATTCTAAAGATTTATTATTGAGGGTACACAGTACCCAAAAAATGGTCAAAATATCGATTATTTTATTTACTTATTTTAATCCTCTAACCTTCAGCACATTGTACAAAAAATTCAAAGCTGTATCTTCAATATTTCGAAAGTCATTTGGAATTTTATTTACAGTGACAGGAATTTAAAGGGACATGGAATTTTAAAGATGACCGCCTTTTCAAAACAAACATTTTTCGTACTAATGTCACATAGGAATGTATAATCCACGATTTTTTGAGTAACAAATATTTTTGCTATTGCTAGTTTTAAATATCTATTCCAAATAACTGTTATTTCAATCGCACCTTTAATTTTCAAAAAGTCTTATTAAATATAAGTAAAGTGTTCTAAAAATTTAAATAAAAAATTATTATTTATTTTCAATATACGTTCTATATAGTTTTAATGTTTAGTTTTTTATACTGTCAACAGATGGCGCCAGCAAAAATCTTTTGAAGAGTGTTTCGAATGTCAATCTTGGGATTCACAATAGTAATCAATCAAGTCGTCCTTCGACGTCACAGTTTCCGGTCTTTTAGCCAACATCCATATTGCTACTTCACAGTTTCTGACCTATCTATTGCTATTCCACCGTTTCTGACCTAACTATTGTTACTTCACCGTTTCTGACCTATCTATTGCTACTTCACAGTTTCTGAGACTTTGTATTGAAGAGCAACAGCTAAGCAATTCAATTGTACCAGGATCAAAAACGATAACCGCTTCCGATGCTATCTTATGTGTTGTCGTAACGTAACTCAAATTACTTGACTTTTGAAGTTCCATGGAAATAGTTTTTTTTAATTGATTCTTCTGCAATGAATATATTTTTGTTTGTAACACATGGTATATACACTTTTTAAATAAATTACTGATAGTATAACTTGCAATGTGCTCTCTGTTTACTTTGGAATTAATTATGTAGCTAAGATATTTTTGATTGGCGATCTTTCTCTTTTTTTTCTTGTTGCCGATTTACCCATTACTAGCGAGCCGTGACGGCGGAGGCTAAAGAATAGATTTTTTTCTTCCTCCACGTGCGATCTCTACCGGTTCAAGCCCTAGTTTTCCGAGAAATGAATTATCCACTTCCTGCTAGCTCATTTCTCGCACGCACACGCTTCTTCCTGACACGACAATCTTTAACTGGTCTGTCTACTCTCATTTTCGCACGCGTTCCCTTAGTTTTTGCTTCTTGTTTATCGTCAGTGTAGATTGAAATTTTTAGTGGTAAAAATGAGTGGTGTGAAACGAAAACGAAACGGTTTAAATGTTAAACAAAGATTAGAAATCCTTCAAAAACTTGATAATGGAGAATCAGATAGTTCTGATACAGAAGATGTACTAAATGAGGGAAATGCAATTTCTCATTCTGCTTCTCTACATTCTGTGGAAACTTTGTTATATTATATGGGACAAAGAGCATTTGATTACTGTTACATTAATGCGGTTCGTAAAATATGTGTTAATATACGACAAGAGATGGACAAACAGCAGAAGCAAAGGCGTATAACAGATTTTTTAAGGAAGTTAATGTTAAAAGGAAAATTCCTAGTTTGATGTTATACAACATGCAGATGTATGTAATTTTTATATTTTTGTAATGATGTTGATTTTTCTTTAATAAAAAGGAGTTTTCGGATTATCCGTGCTTTTCTATTGTCCGTGCTATCTCTCCCGGTGATTAACCCGGATAATCGGGAGTGCAATGTATTTACAAATGTCTTCTTATTTGTAAAAATAGTTTTACACCTGAAAGGCTTCACTACAGAATTCAGAATGTTTACCTAGATAAGGAATCATTTGCTCATCAATACTCGAATCAGACGAAAATACACCAAATTGTTAAAACTTTCTAGTTAGCAAGTTTAGATACGGTCTCACCTTATATAACTTATCATTATTATTTATATGACTGTTGTAATCCATAAGCGAATTCTGTTTCATATTACTGTATTGCAAACGTGGCATCGATTCTCGCACAATAGGAACCAAAATATCCTTATCAAGATACCAGTATATTTCTTCCTGATGTAAAGAATGACATCACTTAAACAGCAATATTCCAATAAATCGTGTAAACCTCACATGCTATAAAATATGGACGATTTTTTTGTCTGGCATACAAGTTTGTCTGTTCGACGAAGAGAAAAACATCAGAACCGAAAAAAAGATAAAAATCATCTCCGCAAAATTTACCCTTTATTTTGCTTTCTACTATTTCTATTCTTTCTATTATATCTTCATTTTTCGGCTGAGACATATTTAATGGTTCCTTTTTTTTATCCATTTGAGATGTTCTGTTTTTGATTTTTTTTAAAAATTTTTCGCAAGACTACAACTACTTTCAGAGGACTGAAACTTCTTTCCTGAGTGCACTTCAATTTCACCTGCAATATCTCAAAGTAAATCATCTTGGATTTCTCGCAATATTTCTTATATATATGAATATGGAGAGAAGTAAGCCGAAATGAAAGTAGTCGGTTGTTGTCCTGTTTGAGTTTTGACAGCAACCATGTTTTGCTTGCAGGAGACCAAAGATGCATGGAGTTGTCTGATGGAGAATCATCAAACTTTTGCAGTCGATACGGAGGAATAAATTAATGTAAAATACGATAAATGCGTCCTATGTCGAAACAACAACTCAAAATTATTGTGTATAACCACGACCTTCCTGAAATACTTCGTTTGCTGATGACTCTGGCGTATTCTTATCGATGTTCGCTAAAATTACTTTCCCATTTTCACAAATAATTTCCTCCATAAGACTTTCGTCTCGAATGCAATGAAGTGAGAAGCAAGATTTAAACATCGTCAAGAAGTTGCTTTGTTGTTGTCCTTTTGAATCATCTCTCTTAAATAATGTTCATGTTCTTGAGGATAATGAAAATCCTAGATGTAGACCGATTACATTTGCTTGTTATATCAGCCTCGTTCACTCCTCTCTCTCGCTTTCCGATGATTTTTATGTTCATTTCTATGGTTATTTTTTTGTATTATGGATGCCCTCTTGCGGCTTTTTCTTCGAGACATTTTGGCAAGGGTTATTAAACTTCAGGCAAAAACAAAATCACAAATGATATGCTTGAGCATATGTTTGAAAAGATGTGAGATAACAAACGATACTAACATATTAGCAGAAAGAGTGCTAAAGATGGATTGTTGTAGCAGACGCGCAATACAGGACTTTCCCTCTCCTCGTCATTCGTTATGGGAAAAGTTGCGCTCCAGCGACTAATTTTTTACAATTTATTTTGTTCGTTATGTGGGGTTCTCATTAAGGAAGATTCATCTGTGCTTTCATTTAGTACATACTTCGTGTACGAGAAAGTAAAAAGGCGGCGTCTCAATTGTGGTTAAGCTCTAGAATGCTAACTTAATGTCTCTCCTAACAAGGGTATTTCACGTACAGATGTAATGTCCACATAGTTTGGACTTGGAGAAATCAATATTTTCTTTCTTTAGCAGCATTGTATGAGAGACAAAGTAATGAGGTCGGTTAAGAATAAACTTATATAAGAAGAAGAATGAAGATAAGAAGCTATTTGTATCAGTGAATCTATTTTATTAGCGAATTCATTCAGGGATAAATGCAACTACAATTCCGTAGATATTTATGGAGGCAAGCCTGCAGGACCTTCGTGGTTCGAGACACGATTGTCCTAAAGTTCTTCATTTGAACAAATAGATTTAATACGAGAAAGTTGAGTGAGAATTAGGTAGATTCCTTATAGGAAAATCTACCTATTGCAATGGTTCTCATGACACGACTTTCGGAAAATTTTTGCAGATCTTCACCGATCATGACCCCTAGAACCCAAAACCACCCTTCGTTAAAAAGTTTATATATATATATA